>OX451737.1:1519213263-1519448263 GCA_948472305.1 Vicia faba
AAAACCAAAACCGCCATGCATTAGTTGAGAAAGTGAGAGAAAATTATTCAGATTAGAAAAAACTCAGAAAATAAAGAGAGGAAGTCGTGTAACATAACAGAAAATGCAAAGGAAGGTTTTTGCATCAGGAAATAAATTCAGAAGAAATAACCCAAACCCATTTTAAATCCTCACCTTCTATTGTGCAACTAACTGCCAATGACAAACTCTCTAACCACCTAACCGATTTCTAACAAACTTCTAAACAAAATAGGAAACTGGGGGTGAAGTCATAACAGAAAATTAGTGGAAAGGAGATTACCGGGGAAATCAGAAAAGACTCGGTAGCAAAAAAAGCAGAGGAAATAAATCAAAACCAGTTTAGCAGAAATACAAAAAAGACAGAAATAGAATCCAAACTAACTCCTAACTAACTTTAACAAGATTCTAACCTTATAACTAACTTCACAAATCTCTAACCAACTTCCTCATAGAATTTGTAACAGAAACGCTAACTGATTTTGGATAATCTCTAACAAGCTATATAAACAGAAAACTCACCAAAAAAATTTTCTTCAATCTCGGGAGAACCATCATAGGAAAATTATCGGCTCTCTCTCTGCTTCCTCCATAAACCTATTTCTTCTCCTCTCATCTTCATCTTCATCCTGAAAACTCTCTGAAGAATCACCATCGCAGAGAAAACACCAACCTCTTTCTCTGCAACTTCACTTCTCATGGTTTCAATTCTCTGAACTCCTCTGAAAAAGCTTCATCAAATCTTAGTCAATCTTCATCATTCTTTAACCATTGTGAAGAATCACCAAATCTCACAGAAACAAACTCGGAATTCTTTCTGCACTTCAACATCGTCATCGTTAATCACTTCTGCAACACAGTGGTTTCATTCATCAATAACGAATCAAAAAATGAAATAAAAGAAGAATGAATAAATTGGCGAAGTTCATAGCAAGGAGTGGAAGTGCATGCCTGAGTCGCTGCAGAGTTTCATCTGGTTTTCTCATTGGAATCGTCAATATCAAAGACGCGCCGAACGGTATTTCGCTAGGTAAGGCGCGATTCACTTCACTTCTTCATTGTTCTATAAACATTGTTGTTGCTGTGTTGATTTCGTGGTGCCGTGAGAGAGATAAAAGCAACGAACGGTTAAGACAGAGAGGAGAGAGCAATGTTGATGCAAAATTTGGGATGAGGTGCGAACTGAAGCCTGAAGCAGTGTGAAACGAAGTTCGAGAGATGAGAGTTGTTGAACACCAACGGCGAGGCTGAGAACAGAGACGAAGCAAGCAGAGTAGGAGAAGATTATAGCAACACCTTTCATTTGCAAGCAGAGGGTGATGATTTTAGATAGCGAAATCGGAAATGAATTGTCGGAGAAGAAGGCAAAAAATGGAGGAGATCGTCGTCGTTGTGTGTTTTCAGAAAAGAAGGAAAAAATCAAAACCGCCCAGCATCAATTGAGAAAGTGAGAGAAAATTATTCAGATTAGAAAAAACTAAGAAAATAAAGAGAGAAAGTCGTGCAACATAACAGAAAATGCAAAGGGTGGTTTTTGCATCAGGAAATAAATTCAAAAGAAATAATCCAAACTCATTTTCAATCCTCACCTTCTATTGTGTAACTAACTGCCAATGACAAACTCTCTAACCACCTAACTGATTTCTAACAAGCTTCCAAACCAAACAGGAAACTGGGGGTGAAGTCATAACAAAAAATTAGTGGAAAGGAGATTACAGGGGAAATCAGAAAAGACTCTTTAGCACAAAAAGCAGAGGAAATAAATCAATACCAGTTCAGCAGAAATACAAAAAGGACAGAAATAGAATCCAAACTAACTCTAACAAGATTCTAACCTTATAACTAACTTCCCAAATCTCTAACCAACTTCCTAACTGAATTTGTAACAGAAACACTAACTGATTTTTGCTAATCTCTAACAAGCTATATAAACAGAAAATTCACCAAAAAAAATTTTCTTCAATCTAGAGAGAACCATCACAGGAAAAATCTCGGCTCTCTCTCTGCTTCCTCCATAAACCTATTTCTTCTCCTCTCATATTCATATTCATTCTGAAAACCCTCTGAAGAATCACAATCGCAGAGGAAACACCAACCTCTCTCTCTGCAACTTCACCTCTCATGTTTTCAATTCTATGAATTCCTATGCAAAAGCTTCATCAAATATTAGTCAATCTTCATCATTCTTTAACCATTGTGAAGAATCACCAAATCTCACATAAACAAACTCAGAATTCTTTTTGTACTTCAACATCGTCATTGTTCATCACTTCTGCAACACAGTGGTTTCATTCATCAATAACGAATCAAAAAATAAAATAGAAGAAGAATGAACGAATTGGTGAAGTTCATAGCAAGGAGTGGAAGTGCATGCCTGAGTTGCTTAGGGGTTTCTTCTGGTTTTCTCATCGGAATCGTCAACATCAAAGACGCGCCGAATGATATTTCGGTAGGTAAGCCGCGATTCACTTCACTTCTTCATTATTCTATAAACGTTGTTGTTGCTATGTTGATTTCGTGGTGCCGTGAGAGAGATGGAAGCAATGAACTGTTAAGACAGAGACGAGAGGGCGATGTTGAGACAAAATTTGGGATGAGGTGCGAACTGAAGCTTGAAGCAGTGTGAAACGAAGTTCGAGATATGAGAGTTGTTGAACACCAACAGTGATGCTGAGAACAGACACCGAGCAAGCATAGTAGGAGAAGATTATGGAAGTGCCTTTCATTTGCAAGCAGAGGGTGATGATTTTAGATAGCGAAATCGGAAATGAATCATCGCAGAAGAAGGCAAAAAATGGAGGAGATCGTTGTTGTTGTGTGTTTTCAGAGAAGAAGGAAAAAACCAAAACTTCCCTGCATTAGTTGAGAAAGTGAGAGAAAATTATTCAGATTAGAAAAAACTCAGAAAATAAAGAGAGGAAATCGTGCAGCATAACAGAAAATGCAAAGGAAGGTTTTTGCATCAGGAAATAAATTCAAAAGAAATAATCCAAACCCATTTTCAATCCTCACCTTCTATTGTGTAACAAACTGCCAATGAAAAACTCTGTAACCACCTAACCGATTTCTAACAAACTTCTAAACCAAATAGGAAATTGGGGGTGAAGTCATAACAGAAAATTAGTGGAAAGGAGATTACTGGGGAAATCAGAAAAGACTCGGTAGCAAAAAAAGCAGAGGAAATAAATCAAAACCAGTTTAGCAGAAATACAAAAAAGAAAGAAATAGAATCCAAACTAACTCCTAACTAACTTTAACAAGATTCTAACCTTATAACTAACTTCACAAATCTCTAACCAACTTCCTCATAGAATTTGTAACAGAAACGCTAACTGATTTTGGATAATCTCTAACAAGTTATATAAACAGAAAACTCACCAAAAAAAAATTTCTTCAATCTCGGGAGAACCATCATAGGAAAAATCTCGACTCTCTCTATGCTTCCTCCATAAACCTATTTCTTCTCCTCTCATCTTCATCTTCATTCTGAAAACTCTCTGAAGAATCACCATCGCAGAGAAAACACCAACCTCTTTCTCTGCAACTTCACCTCTCATGGTTTCAATTCTCTGAATTCCTCTGCAAAAGCTTCATCAAATCTTAGTCAATCTTCATCATTCTTTAACCATTGTGAAGAATCACCAAATCTCACAGAAACAAACTCGGAATTCTTTCTGCACTTTAACATCGTCATCGTTTATCACTTCTGCAACACAGTGGTTTCATTCATCAATAACGAATCAAAAAATGAAATAGAAGAAGAATGAACGAATTGGCGAAGTTCATTGCAAGGAGTGGAAGTGCATGCCTGAATCGCTGAGGGGTTTCATCTTCTTTTCTCATCGGAATCGTCAACATCAAAGACGCACCGAATGATATTTCGGTAGGTAAGCCGCGATTCACTTCACTTCTTTATTGTTCTATAAACATTGTTGTTGCTGTGTTGATTTCATGGTGCCGTGAGAGAGATGGAAGCAACGAACGGTTAAGACAGAGAGGAGAGGGCGATGTTGAGGCAAAATTTTGGATGTGGTGCAAACTAAAGCCTGAAGTAGTGTGAAACGAAGATGGAGAGATGAGAGTTATTTAACACCAACGGCAACGCTGAGAACAGAGACGGAGCAAGCGGAGTAGGAGAAGATTATCGCAGCACCTTTCATTTGCAAGCAGAGGGTGATGATTTTGGATAGCAAAATCGGAAATGAATTGTCGGAGAAAAAGGAAAAAAATGGAGGAGATCGTCGTTGTTGTGTGTTTTCAGAAAAGAAGGAAAAAATAAAAATCGCCCTGCATCAGTTGAGAAAGTGAGAGAAAATTATTCAGATTAGAAAAAACTCAAAATAAAGAGAGGAAGTCGTGCAACATAACAGAAAATGCAAAGGATGGTTTTTGCATCAGGAAATAAATTCAGAAGAAATAATCCAAACCCATTTTCAATCCTCACCTTCTATTGTGTAACTAACTGCCAATGACAAACTATCTAACCACCTAACCGATTTCTAACAAACTTCCAAACCAAACAGGAAACCGGGGATGAAGTCATAACAAAAATTTAGTGGAAAGGAGATTACTGGAGAAATCAGAAAAGACTCTGTAGCAAAAAAAGCAGAGGAAATAAATCAAAACCAGTTCAGCAGAAATACAAAAAAGAAAGAAATAAAAGCCAAACTAACTCCTAACTAACTCTAACAAGATTCTAACCTTATAACTAACTTCACAAATCTCTAACCAACTTCCTAACCGAATTTGTAACAGAAACGCTAACTGATTTTGGCTAATCTCTAGCAAACTATATAAACAGAAAACTCACAAAAAAAAATTTCTTCAATCTCGGAAGAACCATCATAGGAAAAATCTTGGCTCTCTCTTGTTAGAACATAGTTTGATTCTACAACCCTCAGTTAGAGTTTTGATGATAATAAAATACAAGATTAAATATATTGTAAGATTTATAAGACATATATGCTACTTAAAATTATGTTGTGTATTTGCAGAAAATCTGATGGAATCAGCATCAGAATATCAGTATCAACATCAGCATCAGAAGATATGTCAACATCAGCATCAGAAGATCAATACAAGTGCTACGCTGAAGTCTGATGAACAGAATCTGCGCTAAACATACTCTGACTCTGAGCAAGATACTCACCATGTCATCAGCACTCAGAAACGCCAGAATAAGTTAAAGCCAAGAATACTCTGAAGTGTCAACATTACTATGCATTCAAGGCAGATTAATTACCAACGGCTTTATCAAAGACAAAGATCTTCGCAAAAAGGAAAGAACGTTATGAGCATTGAAATGGAATTATGGACAACAACATATCTATTCCTATGATATTTAAACAAATCTGTGAGAAAAGAAATGGCTAATTCTCCAATACGCACATACGCATAAGCCAATCATCTTCACGTTCTCACTCATCCAGTTTGCTAAAGTTCTCAAGCGCTCACTCTATAGCTCTAGCAATCTAATATTATCCAAGCTTAATATTGTGTATTATCACAATTGTGATATATAGTTTTTCCTAGAAAACATCAAACACATTTGTTCATTTATCTGTAAAAGAATTACCTTGAGATAAATGATCGCACTAAATCGCACTATGTTTCTGACTCAAATATCACATGTTTTCCTTAGTTTTTATTATCATTTTCTCGTATTATGTTTCTTTTTCCTTTGTTTTCAGGATTCTTGTCATTTCAGAGCCTTCTGTGAAGAAACGAGCCAAAACGCCAAGAAATTAGGGTTTTTCAAGATATTCTGCACTTATGGCGTTCAGCGCCGCGCCGGCTACAGGGAACGCGATGACGTGGCCCACTTTCACCCAGAGACCAACTGCCACGTTCCCACGATCTGGCAGTTCCAGCCACCGCGCCCGCGGCCACTGCCACCGCGCCCGCGGCCTTCACAAAAGTTTCCCGCTCAGAAGAAGTTGAGGGGCATGCTGGTCTTTACGCATCTCAAGGATCCTCTATAAATAGTTTTCAATTTTCATTTTTTAGTTTCATCCAAGCTTAGTACAATCTTAAGCCATATACTATCAGTTTCTGTAAAGTAATAATCTCTTCACATCGGGGAGTTATTGCGGTGTAGATTGAGTTGTAATCGAGTCTTGGAGCACTTTGGTTGAAGTTCATCATACCAGCCTTACCATTCCGCAGATTTGTATCAGATTCAAGTCTCCGACTGGAGCAAGGTTCTATTTTATTGCATTTCTTTACTTATAATTGCTCTTACCATAGTCTACACGTTTTATAGACTCTAAATGCTCTTACCATAGTCTACACGTTTTATAGACTCTAAATGCTCTTATCATAGTCTACACGTTTTATAGACTCGCACTTATTATGTCTGGCTAAACTATAAAGGTTTGGATGTAATGATTGTCATCATGGTCGTGTTCCAATTATCATGCTAGTGAAAATACTCTGGAGATGTTTTGCTTTTAACTTAAGTCAATTATGTTTAAATGTTTATTGGGTAAGATCGAAAGCCGTCCAAACTAATGATACGACTTGATTATTATTTAACCAAACAAAAAGAGCGAAAGCCGTTGATTGGTTAAATAGGAATCATTGACCTTTTTAGAAAACGATTTTGAAACTATTTTCGGACGCGTTTGTAGGTTTGAAATCTGACTCTTGGTCAAAAGCCAAAAGTCTCTTTAAGTTAATCTTTCCAAGTAAAATTACTTTTCTGTTAAGTCAAAACTATCAATTTCTTAAAAATAGGTTTACCTCTTTAACGCGGAAGGCACCCTTTATATGTGACAATAAAGGAATTTAATTTAAAGAGTAAATTCGGTTCTTAGTAGTCAAAAGCTACAAGTTCCCGTTAAATTGATTCTTTGCTATCAATAGAAAATACTGCCCCATAAGTAGTTTCATATACGCATGACCGGACCAATATCTGATTACATGATTTACATTCCAACCTGTCTTTTAAACTGTTATTTACCTCGCTCATTTACTTTGTTGCACTGCACTCACATCAATATTCTTGTTCACCTTAGATAAGCACCTTAGCAATAGAGTTGATAGATTGACAATTGGTCTCTGTGGTTCGATAATCTTATATATTACTTAGATAGGCTGTGCACTTGCATTACTACATTTAGGCTATACGTTACAGATCCCCATCAAGTTTTTGGCGCCGTTGCCGGGGACCAACTTCGTCAAATTTCGTACCCTATTGTTATCCCGTTTAGACTAAGGCTATTCTAGCCGGTAGATGCGTAGAAATCGTAGCACCGGTAACCTAATAGATCCTTTAGTAGAACCTGAACGTTACGCTCGTGCCCGTCTTTTTATGCGCAAGATAAGAAGAGCTATGGCAGAAGATCGTAACCAAAGACCACTCAAGGAATTCGCCCAACCATCTAACGAGGAACCTAGTTCTAGTATAGTAAACCCTACTATAACTACCAACAACTTTGAACTAAAGCCCTCATTATTACAATTAGTACAACAAAACCAATTCACTGGTCTCGCTACCGAGAACCCGAATCAACATTTAAAGGTATTTATCCAGTTAGCTGACACCCTTAAGGCAAATGGAGCCACACCCGAAGCCATCCGTTTAAGACTGTTTCCTTTTTCCCTTAGAGGTAAAGCTCACGACTGGTTAGACGCCCTTCCAGCTAACTCAATAACAACTTGGGAAGACCTTAGGAGAGCTTTTCTTGCGAGATATTTTCCACCAAGCAAGACCGCTGTTCTTAGGAACCTGATCACTTGTTTCACCCAAAACCAAGGCGAATCACTTTTTGATGCCTGGGAGAGATATAAAGAACTTTTAAGAGCTTGTCCGCACCATGGCCTGGAGCAATGGTTAATCATACATACCTTCTATAATGGACTCCATTACAACACAAAGATGTCCATAGACGCTGCCGCTGGCGGAGCGTTGATGAACAAACCTTACCCTGACGCTTGTGCCCTAATAGAGGACATGGCCCAAAACCACGCCCAGTGGGGATTAGAACGAGCGACAGTAGAGAAAAAGGAGAGCCATGGAGGAAAGCATGAGGTAAGTTGCATGGACATGATTAATGCCAAGATGGACGCCCTAGCTTTGAGAGTCGAGAACATGTCTCAAAACCCAACCACAGTAGCAGCAATCCAATCGGAATGCGAACTCTGTGGAACTCAAGGACATCAAACCGTTGACTGTAACCTTTTGAACGAATCTAGCTCAGACCAAGTTAACTATACCCAAGGGAACCCTTTCTCGAATACTTTCAATCCTGGATGGAGGAACCACCCGAATTTCTCTTACAAAAACAATAACCCTATCCAAAATCCCGGACCTTCGAGACCTCAAGGATTCCAAACGCAAAAAAAAAAACCAACCTATGCAAATAGTGCCCCCAAGACCAAACCTTAAAGAAACCATAGACACCTTTATTCAGACTCAAACTCAGCAAAATAAGGAGTTTATGAACCAACACATTCACACGAACGAACTAGTTACTCAACTGGCAACCAAGTTTGACCAGATGATAACCCACACCAAAATGCTTGAGACTCAGATTTCCCAAGTAGCACAAAACACCTCTGTACAAGTTGCACCTGGAGGACAATTTCCTGGACAAACTCAACCAAATCCAAAAGGCCAAGCAAATTCTATCACCTTAAGAAGTGGAACTGCTTATGAAGGGCCTAGAAATCCTAACTTAAGCACATCAGAAAAACCTATGGAGGATGCTACACCTAAAGACCAGGTAGAGGAACCAGAGAAACCAGAAAAGCAATCAAAACCAGAAGTAGGGAATAACACTCAACAACCTTATAAACCACCTATTCCGTTCCCACAGAGGCTGAAAAACACCAAAGTAGAAAACCAGTACCAAAAGTTTATTAAGGTAATAGAGAAACTCCATGTAGAGATTCCTTTTACTGAAGCTATAACCCAGATACCATCATATGCTAAGTTCTTGAAAGATATTTTGACCAATAAACGGCGACTCGATGATCCCAAGCCTTTAGAATGTCATTCTATATCTGAAAATAAACTCGCCAAGAAAGATAAAGACCCTGGAAGTTTTTCTATCCCTTGCATCCTAGGTAACCATATGATAGACAAAGCATTTTTAGACTTAGGAGCAAGCGTAAGTCTGATGCCTCTGGCCGTCTGTAAGAGGTTAAAATTAGGAGAACTTCAACCTACTAAGATGTCCTTACAACTACCTGATAGATCTGTCAAATATCCCATGGGTATTTTAGAAGACATACCTGTCAAGATTGGTCAGTTGTACATTCCGACCGACTTCGTCGTAATGGATATTAAAGAAGATGAAGACATCCCAATCCTCTTAGGAAGACCATTCCTATCGACCGCCGGAGCTATAATAGATGTTAAGAAAGGGAAACCGACTTTCGAGGTAGGAGATGAAAAGATTGAGTTCATTTTATCAAAGTTTCTAATGGCACCAGTGATAGGAGATGCGTGTTATGCCATCGACGTCATTGACGAATGTGTAAATAAGCTCGAACAAAACGAATCTTTAATCAAATTACCATCAACCCCTATTTTAGAGGATGACGGATTTAAGAGTATCGAACCGTACATTGACGACAACCTTTTCGAATGCTTAGCTCTTACCCCTGACCTTATGCCGCGTACTGAGAAACCCACTATAGAACTTAAGGAACTACCCAAGAATCTAAGATATGAGTTTTTGGATGAGGAGATGAATAGACTTGTTATAATTAGCGCCGCTCTAAACCAAATAGAAACAAATCAACTCTTAGATACCTTGGAAAATATCCCTCAGCTTTAGGGTATAAAGTTTCAGATTTAAAAGGTATAAGCCCATCCGTATGCATGCATCGGATTATGCTAGAAGAAGATTCAAAACCCTCAAGAGAACATCAAAGAAGAATAAACCCTATCATGAGTGATGTAGTCAAGAAAGAAGTTCTTAAGTTATTAGAAGCTGGTATCATATACCAAATTTCAGATAGTGAATGGGTAAGCCCAGTCCATGTGGTACCCAAGAAAGGAGGTATCACTGTTATGGAAAATGAGAAAGGTGAGCATGTGGCAAAACGAACAGAAGGAGGATGGCGTATGTGTATAGATTACAGAAAGTTGAATAAGGCAACGAGAAAAGACCATTTCCCTCTCCCATTTATAGATCAGATGCTTGAACGTCTAGCAAGACACTCATATTTCTGCTATCTTGATGGGTATTCGGGGTTTTTCCAAATCCCTATTCACCTAGAGGACCAAGAAAAAACCACATTTACTTGCCCTTATGGAACATTCGCTTATAGACGAATGCCCTTTGGACTCTGTAATGCACCTGCCACTTTCCAACGTTGTATGATGTCAATTTTCGCAGACTACCTAGATGGAATTATGGAAGTATTTATGGACGATTTTTCAGTGTGTGGGTTTGATTTCAAAAACTGCCTCTCAAACTTAGAGAAAATCTTAAAAAGATGTGTGGAAGTAAACCTTGTGTTGAATTGGGAAAAGTGCCACTTTATGGTAAATGAAGGGATAGTCTTGGGACACATTATTTCTGAAAGAGGTATAGAAGTTGATAAGGCCAAGATAGAAGTTATAGAAAACCTAAACCCACCTAAGACCGTTAGGGAAGTAAGAAGTTTTCTAGGACATGTCGGGTTCTACCGACGTTTCATCAAGAATTTTTCCGGAATAACAAAACCTTTAACTAACTTATTGATGAAGGATGTCGAGTTTGAATTCGACCAAAAATGTCTTGAGGCCTTTGAAGTTTTAAAGCAAGCTCTTATTTCAGCACCTATCATAAGACCACCTGATTGGACACAACCCTTTGAAATCATGTGCGATGCTAGTGATTTCGCTGTAGGAGCTGTACTAGGGCAAAGAAAAGACAAGAAACTGCATGCTATTTACTACGCTAGTAGAACACTAGACGCTGCCCAGCTAAATTATACAACCACAGAAAAGGAATTGCTAGCCGTAGTTTTTGCTATTGATAAATTTCGATCTTATTTGGTGGGAGCAAAAATAATAGTATACACAGATCATGCAGCAATCTGGTACTTATTAAGTAAGAAAGATGTTAAGCCTAGATTGCTCAGATGGGTTCTTTTACTCCAAGAATTTGACTTGGATATTAAGGATAAAAAAGGAGCTGAAAACTTAGTAGCTGATCATCTCTCTAGGTTAGAACGCCTTAAACCTGAACTTATACCTATAGACGATCACTCTACTTATGAAAGATTAATAGCTGGGATAAACTCAACTGAAGAAGAGACCTATGAGGAAATCTCAACCTTGAACAACATACCATGGTACGCAGATATTGTGAATTATCTGGCCGCTGATATCATACCCCCTGACTTAAGCTACCAACAGAAGAAGAAGTTTTTTAGTGATGTTAAACACTTCTTTTGGGATGAACCCCTCCTATTCAAAAGAGGAATAGATAATATATTCAGACGATGTGTGCCGGAAGAAGAAGTAGGCAACGTCATTAAACATTGTCATGCTGCACCTTATGGTGGACATGCAAGCACATCTAAAACATGCGCCAAAATATTTCAAGCAGGTTTTTATTGGCCTACTGTATGGCGCGATGTCCACACTTACATTACAAAATGTGACCGATGCCAACGCACTGGGAACATCTCAAGACGTGATGAAATGCCTTTAAGTAACATCCAAGAAGTGGAAATATTTGATGTCTGGGGTATAGATTTCATGGGACCTTTTCCTTCCTCAATGGGTAACAAGTATATCCTAGTAGCTGTCGATTATGTCTCAAAGTGGATAGAAGTTGTTGCATCACCCACAAACGATACCAAGGTAGTTATCAAACTGTTTAAGAATATTATTTTTCCTAGGTTTGGAACCCCGAGGTTAGTCATAAGTGATGGAGGATCGCATTTTATATCTAAGATATTTGACAAGCTTCTAAGCAAATACGGAGTAAAACATAGAGTAACAACACCATATCACCCGCAAACCAGTGGCCAAGTAGAAGTATCGAATAGGGAGATTAAGCAGATCCTAGAGAAAACCGTATCATTATCCAGAAAAGACTGGTCTGGAAAACTTAAAGACGCCTTATGGGCTTATAGAACGGCTTATAAAACCCCTATTGGAACAACTTCTTATCAATTGGTTTATGGAAAGTCCTGTCATTTACCCTTCGAACTAGAACATAAAGCCTATTGGGCCATTAAATCCTTGAATCTAGATTACCTAAAAGCCGGAGAAAAACGTATCCTAGACATTCACAAGCTGGAAGAGCTTCGCTTGAATGCCTATGAGAATGCCATCATATATAAGGAAAGAACTAAGATGTGGCATGATAAAAAAATCATCAAGAAAGATTTCAACATTGGTGACCCTGTTCTTCTATTTAACTCAAGGTTACGACTTTTTCCTGGTAAGCTTCGTTCAAGATGGACAGGTCCATTTGAAGTGTCAAAAGTTCTAAAGTCTGGAGCAGTAGAAATCAAAAACAATTCATGCGCTCCATTTGTGGTAAATGGACAAAGACTGAAGCTATACAAAGGAGGCGATTTGCCTGTTGACTACTCTAGTCATATTCTTATAGACCCACCAATACCCACATAAAGTAAGATCTAATCGTCAAGCTAAAGACGTTAAACAAGCGCTGCATGGGAGGCAACCCATGGTTTATTCTTAATTTTATTTTATTTTATTAATTTATATATGTTTTATCTGGACTAATTTCTTGTGTTTATATTTTCAGGATGCATTACCCCGATGGTATGGTTGTGATTTTCAGGGATGAAGCACAAAAAGCCCGATTTGCTACCTTATCTGCTAGACCTATGGTACCCACTAGGTACCCCGATCAGAGCTGCATGGAGGCACTCAGGATTGAGCCAAGTATTAGGTATCTGTGCAACCAACTTGGCTGGGATTATTATGCTGATGATGTCCACAAAACCTACAGGAACCTTACTCTGGAGTTTCTTAGCTCTGTGGATTATAACCCATGGGTGGGTGAAGGAGATGAGCGAGGATGCCTAAGTTTCAGATTGTTTGGTACCGAGTATACCCTGACCATCAAAGAATTTGGGGATTTGCTTGGTTTCCAAACTGGACCGACCGCTATCACTGAGTTACCATTGAGTTACTATATGGACAGAGATATTGATAAATTTTGGCAGGACATTACTGATGGAGCCAGCCTTGACCCCTCTACCCAGCTGTCCAGGAAGATCCATAACCCGGCTTTCCGATACTTCGAGATGATTCTGTGCCACACTTTCTTTGGGAGGAGTTACTGTGACCACTTAGTCACCGCTGAGGAGATCCTTTTCCTATACTGTGCCAGTCAGTCCAGACCTATAGCTAGTGGAGGTTTTCTGATAGAGAGCCTCGAGCAGACTGCTCGATCCGCTGTAGGACTCATTCATTCCGGAGGGAATGTGACACAGATAGCTTCTGCTTTGGGTTTGGACAGTATGATAGCACAGCTGACCCCATACTGTGGATATACTTTCCTGGATTTAGACTTTTGCATGGATCGTGGGCTCATGAGGAGGGCCTCTTTCCACCCATATCAGTACAGATTGCTCATCAATGACCAGACAGTTTACACCTTCACACTGCCAGACCCTCAGATGACTTGTGTTTCCAACCCTGCTAATTGGAACTATTCTGTAGAAGGTTGGGGTGAGATATCAGAGTATGCCCCAGAATATACTCCTGCTTCCGAAGATCCTACTCCTGAATACACTCCTGCTCCCGAGGACTCTACTCCAGATCACACATCCCGACCCGAGGTTACACGCACTACTGTTCTTACTAATAACCTCAGCTTGCAGGAACCTGATATTCTCACTCTGTTGACTGCTATGCGCACTGAGATAGCCACTCTCCGCAATGAGGTGGCTGACCTTCATTTACAGTTGGAACTGAATGATGTTACCTTTGCTGGTGAGTTAGATGAATTAGCTCACGAGGTGGCAGAGATTCGACGCCAGCTGACTGAGCTGCGTGGCCCAGACACTCCTGCAGAGCATCCTCCCGGTTGGTGATAGATTTGTGTTATTCACAAGATCTCTAGTTCTAGTATTATTAGTATTATGTTGATTTCCTTTTCAGACTCATTTTTATTTGCATTATCTGTTTCCTGCATTATTAATAACTATTTTGGTGACCCGATGTCCGTACCTATATATATATATATATGCATATGTGTTTTTTTTCTCTATATATATCTTTCATTTACTAATGTTTTTGTTTTTCTGGTCACCATAATGAAAATTTTGATATAAAAATAAATAAATATACCTGTATATATGTATTCACATACATATATGCACGTTCGTAAGAAAACTAGGTACACCTCCAAAAATTGAAGCTAATGGCAAGGAAGGAAAAGCCCAATGGAAAGGAAGCAAGACCGGCCCGACTTGGCTCGCTCTGACCGCGCCCGCGGTGATCCTTGCCGCGCCCGCGGTGACGTAACGGTCACCTAACGGCTAGTGGCTCGGTTTTCCCCCCATTTTTCCTCTTTTTCCACTTCCAATCCCATTTTCTTCCATTCTTAACCCCCCATAACTTCCTTTATTATCCATACCTACCCCACTACATTTATTCCCATCATAAATATTCATCAACCACCATTTTTCTTCACTACCTATAAATACCCCCACTATTTCATTTTCTTCCTCACACCTTCACTACTTCTACATCCCATTCTTTCTCTTTATATTCATCCACAAGAAAATCCTATGGAGTATCACGGCTACATTTTGCGAGATGGCCAACCCGGAGAAAGACAACAAAAGCGGCTTGAGAAATTGCTGACAACACCAATACACTCTACCAGAGAGAATGGAGCAGCTAGTTTTGGACCGAGAGAGCCGCCGTCGCAGCCGTAGCCGCCGTTCCGGTCGTACCAACCAGGATGGTGAAGGTCCTAGTGGCCCCCACTAGCGTTTTCAGGTACCTCCTCCTACCTTATTTTGGAACATTGAGGACAATGTCCGATTTAAGTGTGGGAGGAGCATTTATCGCTTTTATTTCCCGTTTTTCCTGCTTTTATTTCCCTTCTGCATTTTTCCTTTTAGGTATGTTATATTCGTAGTTAATAAAATGCATGTGATAGGAGAGTCTTTCTGCGTAGTGTACCCTTTCATTTCCCCCACTTTTTAGCCTTACAAAATTTTTACAAAATCTTTTTCAAAGAATTGTGGTTGTTTTTAAGGATTTGGGCTATGAGACAGGTCCTAGATAGGGTCTATTTCTTGGGCACTCACTTTTTGAAAAATTCGTTATCGTTTTAACACCGTAAGCCTTTTTGAACATTTAGATTAGATCCTTTCTTCCCAATATGCTATGATTTTGAATAAAACTGTACAAATAGGTCTTCAAGTAGTTTATCTTAGCAGTCAGCTCCGGCCTAAGCATGCTCTAAGTGTAGGATCGATGAATATAAGTGGATGATCTCTATTTTGCCTTAAAAGTTTATAAAATAAAGTATGAATACGACTACGAGTTGGGTGATCCTCAAAAGATTACTCAACTCAAGAAAGTCGTAAGCACTAATAAAAACAAAGAAAAAAAATATATATAAGGCACATCCGTTGTAGTTGGTCCAGAGGTATCTGGTGCTGGACTTGGTAGGACGGACTACGGTCCGATCCCCCGCAACTGCAAATGGGTAAAATAAAAAGGGGTTAAACCAACTCTTGTACCAGAATCCCATCACTTGAGATCAGAGTCACTAACCGGTCACTACACCATGAGTATGTACGGATAACGGGCTTAATGTGATTGCGCCTGAATGAAAAAGGACCTCGTACAAAAAGAAGTCTAAGCATAGTAAGGATATTAGGATCGATCTGTATACTTATGAGGTTTATGTCCGCATTTCTGCGAGTAGTGTAATTGCGATACCCTTGGTTCAGATAGTTAGTGCCTGACAACACACCCTTACTCGAACTTAGAAGCCCTCTTTGCCCAAAACCTGTATACACCATAATTTTCTTTCATCTACTTCTAAGAGTTGTTGCTTGAGGACAAGCAAAGGTCTAAGCGTGGGAGGATTTGATCGCACTAAATCGCACTATGTTTCTGACTCAAATATCACATGTTTTCCTTAGTTTTTATTATCATTTTCTCGTATTATGTTCCTTTTTCCTTTGTTTTCAGGATTCTTGTCATTTCAGAGCCTTCTGTGAAGAAACGAGCCAAAACGCCAAGAAATTAGGGTTTTTCAAGATATTCTGCACTTATGGCGTTCAGCGCCGCGCCGGCTACAGGGAACGCGATGACGTGGCCCACTTTCACCCAGAGACCAACTGCCACGTTCCCACGATCTGGCAGTTCCAGCCACCGCGCCCGCGGCCACTGCCACCGCGCCCGCGGCCTTCACAAAAGTTTCCCACTCAGAAGAAGTTGAGGGGCATGCTGGTCTTTACGCATCTCAAGGATCCTCTATAAATAGTTTTCGATTTTCATTTTTTAGTTTCATCCAAGCTTAGTACAATCTTAAGCCATATACTATCAGTTTCTGTAAAGTAATAATCTCTTCACATCGGGGAGTTATTGCGGTGTAGATTGAGTTGTAATCGAGTCTTGGAGCACTTTGGTTGAAGTTCATCATACCAGCCTTACCACTCCGCAGATTTGTATCAGATTCAAGTCTCCGACTGGAGCAAGGTTCTATTTTATTGCATTTCTTTACTTATAATTGCTCTTACCATAGTCTACACGTTTTATAGACTCTAAATGCTCTTACCATAGTCTACACGTTTTATAGACTCTAAATGCTCTTATCATAGTCTACACGTTTTATAGACTCGCACTTATTATGTCTGGCTAAACTATAAAGGTTTGGATGTAACGATTGTCATCATGGTCGTGTTCCAATTATCATGCTAGTGAAAATACTCTGGGGATGTTTTGCTTTTAACTTAAGTCAATTATGTTTAAATGTTTATTGGGTAAGATCGAAAGCCGTCCAAACTAATGATACGACTTGATTATTATTTAACCAAACAAAAAGAGCGAAAGCCGTTGATTGGTTAAATAGGAATCATTGACCTTTTTAGAAAACGATTTTGAAACTATTTTCGGACGCGTTTGTAGGTTTGAAATCTGACTCTTGGTCAAAAGCCAAAAGTCTCTTTAAGTTAATCTTTCCAAGTAAAATTACTTTTCTGTTAAGTCAAAACTATCAATTTCTTAAAAATAGGTTTACCTCTTTAACGCGGAAGGCACCCTTTATATGTGACAATAAAGGAATTTAATTTAAAGAGTAAATTCGGTTCTTAGTAGTCAAAAGCTACAAGTTCCCGTTAAATTGATTCGTTGCTATCAATAGAAAATACTGCCCCATAAGTAGTTTCATCTACGCATGACCGGACCAATATCTGATTACATGATTTACATTCCAACCTGTCTTTTAAACTGTTATTTACCTCGCTCATTTACTTTGTTGCACTGCACTCACATCAATATTCTTGTTCACCTTAGATAAGCACCTTAGCAATAGAGTTGATAGATTGACAATTGGTCTCTGTGGTTCGATAATCTTATATATTACTTCGATAGGCTGTGCACTTGCAGTACTACATTTAGGCTATACGTTACAGATCCCCATCAATAAACCGGTCTGTGGTTAGACTCAAGAAGGCTTTGACAGTTGTTAAAGCAGTTGTTGTATTCAGTTGAATATAGTGGATTAAGACCTCGTTGGAGAGAGGCGAAATCACCTTGACGGGTGGACTGGAGTAGTTTGAGATCAAACGAACCAGGATAAAAATAACGTGTTGTCTGCATTTGATTTCAAGTTTTACAATTCAACCCCCCTTCTTGTGTTTTTCACTTCTTCAATTGGCATCAGAGCGCCTGGATCTGAGCTTATAACACTTAACTGTGTCAGTACAAGATCCAGCATTGAAAAACACTATGGCAGGAACACATCAAAACATCAGCAATGACAACAATGAAGAAAGAGACGGATTCAGTGGCAAACCTCCAGTCTTTGATGGAGAGAACTTTGATTACTGGAAAGACAGAATTGAAAGCTTCTTTCTGGCCCACGATGCTGATCTGTGGGATATGGTGACTGATGGATACACGCACCCAGTGAATGCAAGTGGTCAGAAGATTGACAGGAAAGGAATGTCTGATCAACAAAAGCGTGATTTCAGAAATCATCACAAAGCAAGAACAATTCTTCTCAGCGCCATCTCTTACTCTGAATATGAAAAGATATCAAACAGAGACACTGCAAAGAATATGTTTGACTCTCTGAGAATGACGCATGAAGGCAACATTCAAGTTAAAGAAACTAAAGCTCTTGCGCTCATTCAAAAGTATGAGGCATTCAAGATGGAAGAAAGTGAATCAATTGAAACGATGTTCTCAAGATTTCAAATTCTGGTTGCTGGTCTCAAAGTTCTGGACAAAGGGTATTCTACTGCTGATCATGTTAAGAAGATCATCAGAAGCTTGCCAAAACAGTGGAGGCCAATGGTCACAGCGCTGAAGATAGCTAAGGATCTCAACAAAATCTCTCTGGAGGAACTTGTCAGCTCCCTCAGAAGTCACGAGATAGAGCTAGAAGCTGATGAACCTCAAAAGCAAGGTAAGCCATTAACTTTAAAATCTAACAGAAAATCTGACTCCAAAGTTTTGCAGACTGTAGAAGAAACCTCTAATGGGTCCTCATCAGAAGAAGATGAACTATCTCTCCTCTCCAGAAGGGTGAACCAACTGTGGAAGCAGAGGCAAAGAAAGTTCAGGAATCCAAGAAGATCAGAGAATCAGAATGAACCCTCCTCCAGATACAGAAGGTCAGAACCCTCCTCTGAATACAGAAGATCTGAAGGCTCTTCAGGAAGCAGAAAGCCAAACAACAAAGACATCATCTGCTATGAATGTAACGAGCAAGGACACTACAAGAGTGACTTCCCAAAGCTTCAGAGGGAAAAGCCCAAAAATAAGTTTGGCAAGGAAAAGAAGAAAAGTCTCATGGCTACATGGGATGACTCTGACACATCTGAAGCTGACTCAAAATCAGATGATGAGAGAGCCAACATAGCTCTCATGGCAAACATAACAGAAGACAGTGAAGCTTCTGAATCAGACTCTGAATCAGACACAAAAGAGGTATTTCCTGATTTTGCTATTAACTTTACTAAGGCTGAACTAGCTGAAAGCCTTAATGAAATTCTGGAAAGATATCAGCAGATCAGAGTTAAATTCAGAAACCTGAAAAGGAATCTTGCTTCTGACTCTGATAAAACCGAGAGTCTCAAATTGGAGAATTCTGAGTTAAAAAATAAAATTTCAAAATTAGAAAATCAATTACAAAACTCTCAGAAGGAAACAATTCTTGAAACTCCCAGTAGTGCTGATGAGATCATCAAGGAGTATGATCACAGCTTTCAGAAGTTTCTAGCTAAAAGCATAGATAAAAGCAAAATGACTTCAATGATCTATGGAGTTAGCAGAAATGGCAGAAAAGGAATAGGATACCAAGGTAAGGTACCTACACCAAAGAATGCCATGGATTTAGTGATAAAACACACTTCTCTTGATTCTCACTTTGTATATGGGCACACACACGACATCAAATATACTAGTAGTAATTATTCTGTCAAACCAAAATTCAACCAGAGTTTTGGTAAAACTAACAAATCAGGACCCAAGAAAATATGGGTACCTAAGGATAGAATAATACATGTTGCAGATATCTTTAGCAGCAAAGCAGAAACACCAGTCATGGTACCTGGACTCTGGCTGCTCACGACACATGACGGAAAGAAGGCATATGTTCCAAAGCCTGGAACTTAAGCCTGGAGGCCACGTAGGCTTTGGAGGCAATCAGAGTGGAAAGATCATTGGCTATGGAACTGTAGGTAATGGAAATCTTCCCTCTATAAGTAATGTTTTGTTAGTAGATGGATTAATGCATAACCTGTTATCCATAAGTAAATTAAGTGATAACGGTTATGATATAATCTTTAATCAAAATTCATGCAAAGCTGTTAGTCAGAAAGATGGGACTATCCTGTTTAATGGAAAGAGGAGAAACAAAATTTATAAAATCAAACTTTCTGAACTGAAAAGTCAGAATGTAAAGTGTTTTCTGTCTGTTAACAACGAGCAATGGATATGGCACAGAAGATTGGGACATGTTAGTATGAGAAGAATATCTCAGATTAACAGACTCAATCTGGTCAGAGGACTTCCTAACCTGAAGTTCAATTCAGATGCTCTGTGTGAAGCATGTCAGAAAGGCAAGTTTGCAAAACCAGCTTTCAAATATAAAAACGTTGTTTCCACCTCTAAGCCATTAGAACTTCTGCACATTTACTTATTTGGACCAGTTAAAACTGCTTCAATCAGTGGCAAGAAGTATGGGTTAGTAATCGTAGATGACTATAGCAGATGGACATGGGTAAAGTTCTTAAGACACAAGGACGAGTCACACTCTGTGTTTGTCACCTTCTGCAACCAAGTTCAGAATGAAAAGAATCTTAGAATCGTCAAAGTCAGAAGTGATCATGGTGGAGAGTTTGAAAACAAAGATTTTGAACCATTTTTTAATGACAAAGGCATTCTGCATGATTTCTCTTGTCCTAGAACTCCCCAGCAAAATGGAGTTGTAGAACGAAAGAACAGAACATTGCAAGAAATGGGCAGAACCATGATCAACGAGACTAACGTTGCTAAGATCTTCTGGGCAGAGGCAATAAACACAACGTGCTATATTCAGAATAGAATCTCCATAAGACCTATTCTGGAAAAGACTCCATATGAATTGTGGAAGAACAGAAAGCCCAACATTTCATATTTTCATCCATTTGGATGTACTTGTTTTATTTTGAATACTAAAAATTATTTGAACAAGTTTGACTCTAAAGCACAAAAGTGTATTATGTTAGGATACTCTGAACGCTCAAGAGGGTACAGAGTATACAATACATAAACACAGATTGTTGAAGAATCAATCAGTGTTCGTTTTGATGATAAGCTTGACTCTCAAAAGTCAAAGCAGAATGAATTACTTGCAGGTATGGAAGTTGAATTCACAGGTACTGAAGACAAGTCATCAAAAGCTCTCAACAAAGACACTCCCTCAACATCAGAAAGAGGCACTGCAAGCAATCCAACATCTTCTGTTGATCAACTTCAGAAAAGACCATCCAGAAGCAGCATGGATCACCCTGAAGAAACAATCTTAGGAAGAAAGGAAGATCCAATCAGAACAAGAGCCAGCTTCAGAAACTCTGAAGAATCCCGCATGGGACTTGTCTCTCTGATTGAACCATCTTCAGTTGATGAAGCACTTCTGGACAATGACTGGATTCTAGCAATGCAAGAAGAGCTGAATCAATTCACAAGGAATGACGTATGGGATCTGGTTCCCAAACCAAAAGGATTCAACGTCATTGGAACAAAATGGGTGTTCAGAAACAAACTGAATGAACAAGGTGAAGTCATCAGAAACAAGGCACGATTGGTAGCACAAGGTTATAGTCAGCAAGAGGGGATAGACTACACAGAAACCTTTGCTCCATTCGCCAGGTTAGAATCTATCAGACTTTTAATTTCATTTGATGTTAATAAAGGCATCACTCTGTATCAGATGGATGTTAAGAGTGCATTCTTAAATGGCTATATAGAAGAAGAGGTATATGTGCACCAACCCCCTGGTTTTGAAAGTTCAAAAAATCCAGAATATGTTTTCAAACTAAAGAAGTCACTGTATGGTCTGAAACAAGCTCCCAGAGCTTGGTATGAAAGACTAAGTAACTTCCTGTTAGAAAAGGAATTCACCAGAGGGAAGGTGGACACAACCTTATTCTGTAAGTCAGTTAAGAATGACATTTTAGTCTGCCAGATTTATGTTGATGATATAATATTTGGATCTACTAAATCTTCTCTGGAAAGAAAGTTTGCTAAGTGTATGCAGGCAGAATTTGAGATGAGCCTAATGGGGGAACTGAAATTCTTTCTGGGCATTCAGATCAATCAAACCCCAGAAGGAACTTACATTCATCAGAGCAAATATGTCAGAGAACTTCTGAAGAAATTTGATCTCTCAGAATGTAAGCCATCAAAGATTCCAATGCATCCCACGTGCATTCTGGAAAGAGAAGAGGTAAGCAAAAAGGTATAACAGAAGGTCTACAGAGGTATGATTGGTTCTCTTCTTTATCTGACAGCTTCAAGGCCTGATATTTTATTCAGTGTATGCATTTGTGCAAGATTCCAATCAGATCCTAGAGAATCTCACTTAACAGCTGTTAAGCGAATTTTCAAGTATCTGAAAGGTACTACTAATCTGGGTCTGTTTTATAGAAAATATAGTAATTACAGCTTAGTAGGATACTGTGATGCTGACTTTGCTGGAGACAGAGTAGAGCGTAAAAGCACTTCTGGAAGCTGCTAGTTTCTGGGAGAAAATCTGATCTCATGGTCCAGCAAAAGACAATCCATAATTGCTCTATCAACAGCAGAAGCTGAATACATAGCAGCAGCTGGATGCAGCACACAAATGCTCTGGATGAAAAGTCAACTTGAGGACTTCCATATTTTTGAGAGTAACATTCCTATCCTCTGTGATAACACCTCTACTATTTGCTTAAGTAAAAATCCAATTTTGCATTCTAGGGCTAAGCATATTGAAATAAAACATCATTTTATTAGGGACTATATTCAGAAAGGGATTTTAAACTTAAAATTTATTAACACAGACCATCAATGGGCTGATATTTTCACAAAACCACTTTCTGAAGATAGGTTCAACTTCATTCTGAATCATCTCAGCATGAAGCTCTGTCCAGAATAAAACTGTTTTAATTTTATATATTAACCTTCAGCATTGTGTTTATTTCTTTGTGAACTTCTGATCAATCCTCTTTCAGAATTTTAGAAATGCAGATTGTATCAGAATCTATCCATGAAGATCTGAGCGCTTCAGTTCAAGGATAGATGTGCTGTTCACTCAAGCAAACAAGTGTCATCCAGTCATCAGCTATTTCCTGAGGCTGAACACGCGTTCACGCTTCTGAAAAGGCAAAGTGCTGATTGGATGCATTGAGACACATGTCATGGGTAACCGTTTAAGTATCTTTCTGAATCCCCTAAAATCAGCTAACATTAAATGCTAATAATCATGATTTATTTCTCTCTCTTAAACATTTATGTTTTCAAAATTTTTTTAGAAATCTATTTAAACACCTCACTCCATTCACACACTTTTACCGTCACTATTGTTTTCAATCAATATTTCTGATTTCTGATTTCTGTGTTCTTCATTCTCAAGAAACCCCTTAAAGCTTTTTTCAAAAAAAATCCTCGTGTGAACATGGCTTCTTCCAGCAATCCTTCATCAGGTTCCCAGAAAGATGCATCATCTGAACAATATGAAGTTCCTCTCAGAATGCTTCTCACTCCAATCAAGAACCTTGAAGTTCTGTCTGAAATAATAGTGGATTTCAACAGTCTCAAGGAGAATGGTTTTGATTTATCAGAAGAGATTCAAGCTCAAGGATGGGAAAAATACTTTGACAGGCTGGTGGGTCCAACTTTTCCTATTCTGGTAAAGGAATTTTGGATTCACGCTTCTTCCTCAAATCACCAAGTCACTTCTTACATCATGGGGAAGAAGATTGTGATTACTGAAGACTTGATTGCAAGACTGATAGGGTACAATGGTGGTGGTATTCGCTGTATTGATATGGCAGAAAGGTGTCAAGATGTTGCCCTAATTGCAAGGGAAATTTTCACGCCGGGGCTTCCCTCCAGCAAGATAAGAGATTTGAAAGACAAGCACATAAATTGGGCAAAGATTATTCTGGGCTGTTTCAACCACAGGAAGCCTACCAGCTCTCCTGATTACATAAACATAGATCAGCAGTTTCTGATCTATTTTATCTCCCAGAAGGTCAAGATTAATCTAGCTCATCTTCTGTTCAACCATCTCAGAACAAGCGTCAAGGAGACAAGAGAAGATGAACAGACTAAAAGGGATTGGATACCCTTGGGAAGATTGATATCAGATATTCTGACAGAGAATAGGCTGATTGAACATTTGATAGAGGCACAAGAGATCAGCACCCTGGAACCTTCTGTTGGCAAGCAACTGAATGCCAAAAATCTGAAGAAAAAGAAGCTGATAGAGAACATTAAGAAGGAGCCCATCATCACTCCTTTTGCTGAAATCTCCAGCAGAAGAGTCCCTCTGGACGACTTCCCTATGTTCTCAGAAATTGACTCTAAGCCTCAAATCATTCTGAGATATTTGGATGCATGTAAAGCTGATGGTACAACACCTAATCTGAATATTCAAGATCTTCAACAGAAGGCACCAGAGATTGTTCTGAAGAAGACAAAGAAGAGAAAAGCTGCTCCAGAAGGACCATCCCAACAAACTCCAAAGAAAAGAGGTAATCCTATTTCTGTTACTGTTTTAAATTCAACTGCTGTTTCCACATCTATTCCCACTCCCATTCCGACACCAGCTGATATCCCAACACCACAAACCTTTGATGATTTTGACGTTGACTTTGACCCTTCAGAGTCATTAACCCTCAGAAGATCCCGCTCCAAACCACAAAATCTAAATACTGCAACCATACCAGAACCAGAACTTGCACAAGTTCTGTCTGATATAGACCAACACTCCTCCGCTCCCCAAACAGAAAATCCAAATCCAAACACAGAAATTCCCATCTCACCACAACCTGACATTCCACTCTCACCAATACCAGAAATCCCACAACCTTCCTCTCCTCAACCAGATATTAATCCACCATCTCCTCAACATGAACAATCCCCACAACCTGAGACTCAAAACTCTGAGGCTCAAACCTCTGAGTCCCCTGAACCACAACCTTTGGCCATTCAATTGCCCTGTGGTACCACTGTGAATATGTCTCAACTTCCCTCTTCACCAGAAACAACTCCACCTAATACCCCATCAAGTCCAATTGTAATTTTTGACTCTCCCACTCCCTCATCTAAGAAAAATTCAGATGACCACAACAAGACTGTCATTGATCTAACAGTCTTTGAACGCCTTGCTGCAATAAACCAGAAAACAACCATCCCTAAACAAAAACAACCAGATGTTGGTTCCAGTATTTTGAAATTTGAAACAGATATGCAGAAGTGGATCACTTCTTTGAAACAAGCAAGTCTGGAAGTGGTTGATCCTGCTGTATCAGACCTCCTCTGGACACAATTCAGAAGATGGGTATGCGCTGAAACCTTCAAGTTGCAAGACCAGAGCTATGGACAGGCTCAACAGAACTTCAGCAATCTGCTGAAGGAAATGGAAGGTCCAGTTCTGAGCAAGCTGCTGAAGGAAGAAGTTCTCCATCTGGACATTACGCCTTGGTCTGAAAAGCATCCAGCATCTACAGTTCAACCTGCATAAGAACAGATAATTCAAGATGAAGACTTGGGTCAAGCAGAAGAAACTACAGAAAGCTCTGAGAAGCAGCCTGTATCTGAAGATCCTCAAGCTTCCTCTCTTGACAGGCAGGCTCTGGAGGATTTGAAGAGATCTGATATGCTGATGAATGAAAGGATGGACAAGCAGGATATCAAGATTGACTCTATAGCAAACATGGTATCTAAGCAACAGGAAACCAGCGAGCAAATCAAGAGCATGTTGGAAGCTCTGTTCACACGACTTCCTCCTTCTTGTTAGAAATTTTCTTGTGTTTTCCTTGTTTTCCTTACATATTTGTCTGTAATATTTCTACTTGTTCTAAACTATCATTGCTTCTTTTTTAATACAAACGTCTTTTGCTCTGATACCACATAAACTGGATCAAGCGCCTACCACTGTGCTAACAGCAATTTCTTGTAGCCAAGGTGCTACTCTATTTCCTTATAGCGAATCCAACAAGGGGCCTACCTGGCCCACCTAACACACCTGTGTAGGCGCCCATGGGGGGATGTTAAGCCCTTCGAATCCCTAAGGTTGACGCTGGATATTTTAATCCAACAATAAATCTGGCAGACTAAAATGTCATTCTTAACTGTCTTACAGAATAAGGTTGTGTCCACCTTCCCTTTGGTGAATTCCTTTTCTAACAGGAAGTTACTTAGTCTTTCATACCAAGCTCTGGGAGCTTGTTTCAGACCATACAGTGACTTCTTTAGTTTGAAAACATATTCTGGATTTTTTGAACTTTCAAAACCAGGGGGTTGGTGCACATATACCTCTTCTTCTATATAGCCATTTAAGAATGCACTCTTAACATCCATCTGATACAGAGTGATGCCTTTATTAACAACAAATGAAATTAAAAGTCTGATAGATTCTAACCTAGCGACTGGAGCAAAGGTTTCTGTATAGTCTATCCCCTCTTGCTGACTATAACCTTGTAATACAATCGTTTTTTGCTCTGATCATTTTAACTCTGATTATTTGTGCTTTTTGATAACTGACAAAAAGGGGGAGAAAGAATGATATTTTTCAATAACGGATTACTGAGACAAAAGTCTCAAACATTCTAACACTCTTATATATTTGAGTTTCTGTGTTCTGAAAAGCTTACAGGTACAAGAATCTGATAAACCTTGATAAAGTGAAACTCTGATGCTCAAAGAAAGTTAAGTAAAGTTCAGATGCTCAAGGTCTTAAGGAATCAAAGGGAAGTAATCAACTCAGGGGGAGTTTTTCTCTTCATTACTCTGATACTTTTTATTCCTTATCTTCTGAACTCTGATACCTTTATTCGTTAATTGATTATCTCTGATACCGTTTCCTCTCTATGCTTAAACTCTGATAACTTTCACCAGTTTATTTTAATTGAAAAAATCGGGTTTTTGTCATCATCAAAAAGGGGGAGATTGTTAGAACATAGTTTGATTCTACAACCCTCAGTAAGATTTTTGATGATAACAAAATACAAGATTAAATAAATTGTAAGATTTATAAGACATATATGCTACTTAAAATTATGTTGTGTATTTGCAGAAACTCTGATGGAATCAGCATCAGAATATCAGTATCAACATCAGCATCAGAAGATATGTCAACATCAGCATCAGAAGATCAATACAAGTGCTACGCTGAAGTCTGATGAACAGAATCTGCGCAAAACATACTCTGACTCTGAGCAAGATAATCACCATGTCATCAGCACTCAGAAACGCCAGAATAAGTTAAAGCTAAGAACACTCTGAAGTGTCAACGTTACTATGCATTCAAGGCAGATTAATTACCAACGGCTTTATCAAAGACAAAGATCTTCTCAAAAAGGAAAGAACGTTATGAGCATTGAAATGGAATTATGGACAACAACGTATCTATTCCTATGCTATTTAAACAAACCTGTGAGAAAAGAAATGGCTAATTCTCCAATACGCACATACGCATAAGCCAATCATCTTCACGTTCTCACTCATCCAGTTTGCTAAAGTTCTCAAGCGCTCACTCTATAGTTCTAGCAATCTAGTATTATCCAAGCTTAATATTGTGTATTATCACAGTTGTGATATATAGTTTTTCCTAGAAAACATCAAACACATTTGTTCATTTATCTGTAAAAGAATTACCTTGAGATAAACCGGTATGTGGTTAGACTCAAGAAGGCTTTGATAGTTGTTAAAGCAGTTGTTGTATTCAGTTGAATATAGTGGATTAAGAGCTCGTTGGAGAGAGGCGAAATCACCTTGACGGGTGGACTGGAGTAGTTTGAGATCAAACGAACCAGGATAAAAATAATGTGTTGTCTGCATTTGATTTCAAGTTTTACAATTCAACCCCCCTTCTTATGTTTTTCACTTCTTCATCTCTCTGCTTCCTCCACAAACCTATTTCTTCTCCTCTCATCTTCATATTCATTTTGAAAACTCTCTAAAGAATCACAATCACAGAGAAAACACCAACCTCTCTCTGCAACTTCACCTCTCATGGTTTCCATTCTCTGAATTCCTCTGCAAAAGCTTCATCAAATCTTAGTCAATCTTCATCATTCTTTAACCATTGTGAAGAATAACCAAATATCATAGAAACAAACTCAGAATTCTTTCTGCACTTCAACACCGTCATTGTTCATCACTTCTGCAACACAGTGGTTTCCTTCATCAATAACGAATCAACAAATGAAATAGAAGAAGAATGAACGAATTGGAGAAGTTCATAGCAAGGAGTGGAAGTGAATGCCTGAGTTGACGAGGGGTTTCTTCTAGTTTTCTCATCGGAATCATCAACATTGAAGACGCTCCGAATGATATTTCGGTAGGTAAGCCGCGATTCACTTCACTTCTTCATTGTTCTATAAACGTTGTTGTTGCTATGTTAATTTTGTGGTGCCGCGAGAGAGATGGAAGCAACGAACGGTTAATACAGAGAGGAGAGGGTGATGTTGAGGCAAAATTTGGGATGAGGTGCGAACTGAAGCCTGAAGCAGTGTGAAACGAAGTTCGAGATATGATAGTTGTTGAACATCAACGACGATGATGAGAACAGAGACTGAGCAAGCGTAGTAGGAGAAGATTATGGCAACACCTTTCATTTGCAAGCAGAGTGTTATGAATTTAGATAGCGAAATCGGAAATGAATCATCAGAGAAGAAGGCAAAAAATGAAGGAGATCGCTGTTGTTGTGTGTTTTCAGAGAAGAAGGAAAAAACCAAAACTGCCATGCATTATTTGAGAAAGTGAGAGAAAATTATTCAGATTACAAAAAACTCAGAAAATAAAGAGAGGAAGTCGTGCAGCATAAAAGAAAATGCAAAGGAAGGTTTTTGCATCACGAAATAAATTCAAAAGAAATAATCCAAACCCATTTTCAATCCTCACCTTCTATTGTGTAACTAACTGCCAATGACAAACTCTCTAACCACCTAACTGATTTCTAAGAAACTTCTAAACCAAATAGGAAATTGGGGGTGAAGTCATAACAAAAAATTAGTGGAAAGGAGATTACTGGGGAAATCAGAAAAGACTCGGTAGCAAAAAAAGCAGAGGAAATAAATCAAAACCAGTTTAGCAGAAATACAAAAAAGACAGAAATAGAATCCAAACTAACTCCTAACTAACTTTAACAAGATTCTAACCTTATAACTAACTTCACAAATCTCTAACCAACTTCCTAATAGAATTCGTAACAGAAATGCTAACTGATTTTGGATAATCTCTAGCAAGCTATATAAACAGAAAACTCACCAAATTTTTTTTTCTTCAATCTCGGGAGAACCATCACAGGAAAAATCTTGGCTCTCTCTCTGCTTCCTCCATAAACCTATTTCTTCTCCTCTCACCTTCATCTTCATTCCGAAAACTCTCTGAAGAATCACCATCACAGAGAAAACACCAACCTCTATCTCTGCAACTTCACCTCTCTTGGTTTCAATTCTCTGAATTCCTCTGCAAAAGCTTCATCAAATCTTAGTCAATCTTCATCATTCTTTAACCATTGTGAAGAATCACCAAATCTCACAGAAACAAACTCGGAATTCTTAGTGCACTTCAACATCCTCATCGTTTATCACTTCTGCAACACAGTGGTTTCATTCATCAATAACGAATCAAAAAATGAAATAGAAGAAGAATGAACGAATTGGCAAAGTTCATAGCAAGGTGTTGAAGCGCATGCCTGAGTCGCTGAGGGGTTCCATCTGCTTTTCTCATTGGAATCGTCAACATCGTACACGCGCCGAATGATATTTCGGTAGGTAAGCCGCGATTCACTTCACTTCTTCATTGTTCTATAAACGTTGTTGTTGCTGTGTTGATTTCGTGGTTCCGTGAGAGAGATGGAAGCAACGAATGGTTAAGACAGAGAGGAAAGGGAGATGTTGAGGCAAAATTTGGGATGAGGTGCAAACTAAAGCCTGAAGAAGTGTGATACGAAGTTCGAGAGATGAGAGTTGTTGAACACCAACGGCGATGCTGAGAACAGAGACGGAGCAAGCGGAGTAGGAGAAGATTATCGCAGCACCTTTCATTTGAAAGCAGAGGGTGATGATTTTAGATAGCGAAATCGGAAATGAGTCGTCGGAGAAAAAGGCAAAAAATGGAGGAGATCGTCGTCGTTGTGTGTTTTCAGAAAAGAAGGAAAAAATAAAAACCGCCCTGCATCAGTTGAGAAAGTGAGAGAAAATTATTCAGATTAGAAAAAACTAAGAAAATAAAGAGAGGAAGTCGTGCAACATAACAGAAAATGCAAATGATGGTTTTTGCATCAGGAAATAAATTCAGAAGAAATAATCCAAACCCATTTTCAATCCTCACCTTCTAATGTGTAACTAACTGCCAATGACAAACTCTCTAACCACCTATCTGATTTCTAACAAACTTCCAAACCAAATAGGAATCTGGGGGTGAAGTCATAACAAAAAATTAGTGGAAAGGAGATTACTGGGGAAATCAGAAAAGACTCTGTAGCAAAAAAAGCAGAGGAAATAAATCAAAACCAGTTCAGCAGAAATACAAAATAGACAAATATAGAATCCAAACTAACTCCTAGCTAACTCAAACAAGATTCTAACATTATAACTAACTTCACAAATCTCTAACCAACTTCCTTACCGAATTTGTAACAGAAACGCTAACTGATTTTGGATAATCTCTAACAAGCTACATAAACAGAAAACTCACCAAATTTTTTTTCCTTCAATCTCAGGAGAACCATCACAGGAAAAATCTCGGCTCTCTCTCTGCTTCCTCCATAAACCTATTTCTTCTCCTCTCATCTTCATATTCATTCTAAAAACTCTCTGAAGAATCACAATCGCAGAGAAAACACCAACCTCTCTCTCTCTCTGCAACTTCACCTCTCATGGTTTCAATTTTCAGAATTCCTTTACAAAAGCTTTATCAAATCTTAGTCAATCTTCATCATTCTTTAACCATTGTGAAGAATCACCAAATCTCACAGAAACAAACTCGGAATTGTTTCTGCACTTCAACATCGTCATTGTTCATCACTACTGCAACACAATGATTTCATTCATCAATAACGAATCAAAAAATGAAATATAAGAAGAATGAACAAATTGGCAAAGTTCATAGCAAGGAGTGGAAGTGCATGCCTGAGTTGCTGAGGGGTTTCTTCTGGTTTTCTCATCGAAATCGTCAACATCGAAGACGCGCCAAATGATATTTCGGTACGTAAGCCGCGATTCACTTCACTTATTCATTGTTCTATAAACGTTGTTGTTGCTGTGTTGATTTCGTGGTGCCGTGAGAGAGATGGAAGCAACGAACGGTTAAGACAGAGACGAGAGGGCGATGTTGAGGAAATATTTGGGATGAGGTGCGAACTGAAGCCTGAAGCAGTGTGAAATGAAGTTCGAGATATGATAGTTGTTGAACACCAACGGCGATGCTGAGAACAGAGACCGAGAAAGCATAGTAGGAGAAGATTATGGCAGCACCTTTCATTTTCCAGCAGATTGTGATGATTTTAGATAGAGAAATCGGAAATGAATCATCGGAGAAGAACGCAAAAAATGGAGGAGATCGCTGTTGTTGTGTGTTTTCAGAAAAGAAGGAAAAAATAAAAACCGCACTGCATCAGTTGAGAAAGTGAGAGAAAATTATTCAGATTAGAAAAAACTCAGAAAATAAAGAGAGGAAGTGGTGCAACAAAACAGAAAATGCAAATGATGGTTTTTGCATCAGGAAATAAATTCAGAAGAAATAATCCAAACCCATTTTCAATCCTCACCTTCTATTGCGTAACTAACTGCCAATGACAAACTCTCTAACCACCTAACTGATTTCTAACAAACTTCTAAACCAAATAGGAAACTGGGGGTGAAGTCATAACAGAAAATTGGTGGAAAGGAGATTACTGGGGAAATCAGAAAAGACTCTGTAGCAAAAAAAGCAGAGGAAATAAATCAAAACCAGTTCAGCAGAAATACAAAATAGACAAATATAGAATCCAAACTAACTCCTAGCTAACTCTAACAAGATTCTAACATTATAACTAACTTCACAAATCTCTAACCAACTTCCTTACCGAATTTGTAACAGAAACGCTAACTGATTTTGGATAATCTCTAACAAGCTACATAAACAGAAAACTCACCAAAATAAATTTTCTTCAATCTCGGGAGAACCATCACAGGAAAAATCTCGGCTCTCTCTCTGCTTCCTCCATAAACCTATTTCTTCTCCTCTCATCTTCATATTCATTATGAAAACTCTCTGGAGAATCAAAATCGCAGAGAAAACACCAACCTCTCTCACTGCAACTTCACCTCTAATGGTTTCAATTCTCTGAATTCCTCTGCAAAAGCTTCATCAAATCTTAGTCAATCTTCATCATTCTTTAACCATTGTGAAGAATCACCAAAGCTCACAGAAACAAACTTGGAATTCTTTCTGCACTTTATCATCGTCATTGTTCATCACATCTGCAACACAGTGGTTTCATTCATCAATAACGAATCAAAAAATGAAATAAAAGAAGAATGAACGAATTGGCAAATTTCATAGCAAGGAGTGGAAGTGCATGCCTGAGTTACTGAGGAGTTTCTTCTGGGTTTCTCATCGGAATCGTCAATATCGAAGACGCGCCGAATGATATTTTGGTAGGTAAGCCGCGATTCACTTCACTTCTTCATTGTTCTATAAACGTTGTTGTTGTTGTGTTGATTTTGTGGTGTCGTGAGAGAGATGGAAGCAACGAACGGTTAAGACAGAGACGAGAGGGCGATGTTGAGGCAAAATTTGGGATGAGGTGCAAACTAAAGCCTGAAGCAGTTTGAAACGAAGTTCGAGATATGAAAGTTGTTGAACACCAACGGCGATGCTGAGAACAGAGACCGAGCAAGCGTAGTAGGAGAAGATTATAGCAGCACCTTTCATTTGCAAGCAGAGTGTGATGATTTTAGATAGCGAAATCGAAAATGAATCGTCAGAGAAGAAGGCAAAAAATGGAGGAGATCGTTGTTGTTTTATGTTTTCAGAGAAGAAGGAAAAAACTAAAACCGCCCTGCATTAGATGAGAAAGTGAGAGAAAATTATTCAGATTAGAAAAAACTCAATATAAAGAGAGGAAGTCGTGCATCATAACAGAAAATGCAAAGGAAGGTTTTTGCATTAGGAAATAAATTCAGAAGAAATAATCCAAACCCATTTTCAATCCTCACCTTCTATTGTGTAACTAACTGCCAACGACAAACTCTCTAACCACCTAACCGATTTCTAACAAACTTCTAAACCAAATAGGAAACTGGCGGGTGAAGTTATAACAGAAAATTAGTGGAAAGGAGATTCCTGGGGAAATCAGAAAAGACTCGGTAGCAAAAAAAGCAGAGGAAATAAATCAAAACCAGTTTAGCAGAAATACAAAAAAGACAGAAATAGAATCCAAACTAACTCCTAACTAACTTTAACAAGATTCTAAACTTATAACTAACTTCACAAATCTCTAACCAACTTCCTAATAGAATTTGTAATAGAAATGCTAATTGATTTTGGATAATCTCTAACAATCTATATAAACAGAAAACTCACAAAAAAAATTTCTTCAATCTAGGGAGAACCATCATAGGAAAAATCTCGGCTCTCTCTCTGCTTCCTCCATAAACCTATTTCTTATCCTCTCATCTTCATCTTCATTCTGAAAACTCTCTGAAGAATCACCATCGCTGAGAAAACACCAACCTCTTTCTCTGCAACTTCACCTCTCATGGTTTCAATTCTCTGAATTCCTCTGCAAAAGCTTCATCAAATCTTAGTCAATCTTCATCATTCTTTAACCATTGTGAAGAATCACCAAATCTCACAGAAACAAACTTGGAATTCTTTTTGCACTTCAACATCGTCATCGTTTATCACTTCTGTAACACAGTGGTTTCATTCATCAATTACGAATCAAAAAATGAAATAGAAGAAGAATGAACGAATTGGCGAATTTCATAGAAAGGAGTGGAAGTGCATGTCTGAGTCACCGAGGGGTTTCATCTGGTTTTCTCATCGGAATCATCAACATTGAAGACGCTCCGAATGATATTTCGGTAGGTAAGCCGCGATTCACTTCACTTCTTCATTGTTCAATAAACATTGTTGTTGATGTGTTGATTTCTTGGTGCCGTGAGAGAGATGGAAGCAACGAACGGTTAAGACAGAGAGGAGAGGGCGATGTTATGGAAAAATTTGGGATGAGGTGCAAACTAAAGCCTGAAGCAGTGTGAAACAAAGTTCGAGAGATGAGAGTTGTTGAACACCAACGGTGACGCTGAGAACAGAGACGGAGCAAGCGGAGTAGGAGAATATTATCGCAGCACCTTTCATTTGCAAGCAGAGGGTGATGATTTTAGATAGCAAAATCGGAAATGAATCATCGGTGAAGAAGGCAAAAAATAAAGGAGATCGTCGTCGTTGTGTGTTTTCAGAAAAGAAGGAAAAAACCAAAACCGCCCTACATCAGTTGAGAAAGTGAGAGAAAATTATTCATATTAGAAAAAACTCAGAAAATAAAGAGAGGAAGTCGTGCAGCATAACAGAAAATGCAAAGGAAGGTTTTTGCATCAGGAAATAAATTCAAAAGAAATAATCCAAACCCATTTTCAATCCTCACCTTCTATTGTGTAACTAACTGCCAATGACAAACTCTCTAACCACCTAACCGATTTCTAACAAACTTCGAAACCAAACAGGAAACTGGGGGTGAAGTCATAACAAAAAATTAGTGGAAAGGAGATTACTGGCGAAATCAGAAAAGACTCTGTAGAAAAAAAGCAGAGGAAATAAATCAAAACCAGTTCAGCAGAAATACAAAATAGACAAAAATAGAATCCAAACTAACTCCTAACTAACTCTAACAAGATTCTAACCTTATAACTAACTTCACAAATCTCTAACCAACTTCCTAACTGAATTTGTAACAGAAACGCTAACTGATTTTGGCTAATCTCTAACAAGCTATATAAACAGAAAATTCACCAAAAAAAAAATTTCTTCAATCTCGGGAGAACCATCACAGGAAAAATCTCGGCTCTCTCTCTGCTTCCTCCGTAAACCTATTTCTTCTCCTCTCATCTTCATATTTATTCTGAAAACTCTCTAAAGAATCACAATCGCAGAGAAAACACCAACCTCTCTCTCTCTGCAACTTCACCTCTCATGGTTTCAATTCTCTGAATTCCTCTGCAAAAGCTTCATCAAATCTTAGTCAATCTTCATCATTCTTTAAACATTGTGAAGAATCACCAAATCTCACAAAAACAAACTCAAAATTATTTCTGCACTTCAACATCGCCATCGTTCATCACTTCTGTAACACAGTGGTTTCATTCATCAATAACGAATCAAAAAATGAAATAGAAGAAGAATGAACAAATTGGCGAAGTTCATAGAAAGGAGTGGAAGTGCATGCCTGAGTTTCTAAGGGGTTTCTTCTAGTTTTCTCTTCGAAATCGTCAATATAGAAGACGCGCCGAATGATATTTCGGTAGGTAAGCCGCGATTCACTTTGCTTCTTCATTGTTCTATAAATGTTGTTGTTGTTGTGTTGATTTAGTGGTGCCGTGAGAGAAATGGAAGCAACGACTAGTTAAGACATAGACGAGAGGGCAATGTTGAGGCAAAATTTGGGATGAGGTGCAAACTGAAGCCTGAAGTAGTGTGAAACAAAGTTCAAGAGATGAGAGTTGTTGAACAACAACGGAGACGCTGAGAACAGAGACTGAGCAAGCGGAGTAGGAGAAGATTATCGTAACACCTTTCGTAGCACCTTTCATTCACTAAATGTGTTTAGAAGCAAAAGGACGCAGAAAAATATGTTTAGAAGCTAAATCAATGATTTCAAAATCTGACTTTTGAGGAAACTTCAGTTTCAAGTTACCAAGTTCAAATCAATGGCATTCTTAGCTCAATGAGTCTTAGGACATGATTCTTGAAGCTTTAGAAAGATGAGATCACAAGCTTTAAAATGTGCAAATAATGGAATAAAATGGATGCTTCAACTAAAAGTTGCAATGAGTCAAAGTTGAGAAAAAGAGGTTGACTTTCTATACTTAGAAATTTTTTAAGTTTTTCTTCAGAAAAAACCTATAATGTCTTGCATCCAAACACGAACTTCCATTTGAAGTTTGTCTTGAACATAAAATATGGTATGAAGTAGATCTCTTGAATGGAAATTTGAGACTTGAACCATTCAAAATCTCCAAAAATTGAGAAAGTTATGACTTGTTGAAGTTGGCAAAAATTCACAAAATGACCTATAATCTTTTGCATCCTTAGGGAATCTTAAATTCATTTTCACACTTTACACTTAAAAGAAAACTTGAAGTTCACATATTTAAAATCAATGTGGAAAAAGTATGGGCTCAAGGTGATAAGAATTAACCAAGTTATGATCTTTTGAAGTCATGTATATGAATTTGATGGTTTATTTAGAGAACTTGTAATATTTCTTTTTCATTAGGTATCTTCCACACAAAATTTCCTTGAAACTTTTGAAGTGACTTATTGATAACCATTTGAAGAGAAGAAATTCTTTGGAATCACTAAAAAACACCAAAGGATGTGCAAGATATACCCCTTTGAAGTTCAAAACTCTAGCTCATAGAGCAACAAAATGCCTTGGGAACCCTTTTCAATTATGACCAAACTTTCTTGCACAAATACTTTTGTTATGTAAAGAAGTTGTTGAGGATGATAAGGAGAAATCATAGCAACCAAAACCACTTCCAAATCTTGAAAATTGAGGAAAGTAAACACTTGTGATCAATGAAACCTAAGACTTGTCCAACTGAGTCAAGCTTCTTCAATCAACCCTAGTATCTTTGGACTATTTTTGACAACTTTAGGCATGAGTAATCATCATAGACTTTGTCATGATATTATTTCAAAGTATATTAAAAAATGAAGCTTGAATATCAAAGAAGCTTTGTTGAAGAAGGCATGGAAATAAACCCATGAACCTATGGATCAACTTGCTAGAAGGTGTTGTGCTTTCACATATGATATCAACAATTAGGGAAAACATACATTGTATCTATTAGTTAAAAGTTAGTCAAAACATAGATGACAACAAGATACAAATCAAGGTGCTTGGTGATTCCCCATGGGCAAAGCTAAAGATAAGGAGAATATCCAAACCCTAGTGTGTGATCTTGTTGTGATTGAGTTGATATAATATGATAGAGGAATCTTAGGGGGAAAATTGGGGTACAACTGCTGCCCTTATTTAAGTGTCTTCTATCCAGATATGCGAAGGTTAAAAAAATATTTGTGTCAACGCGATTAAAGATACTTAAATATAAAACAAGCCCTATTTTTGGCCCTAAGATGCCATGCAGTGCTTATGATTATGAATGCAACTGAACAACTATAAAAGAAAAAACCAAACCAGGAAAATAAATCACTGGTGAACAAAAGACCAGACTCTAATGGGGTGAGGCCCAAAGAGGAGATAAAGGATAATAGTGATCGACAGATGACTACGAACTATCCATTCATTGAGGAGATATCAAAAACGTAATTTTGACCCACTGGGAAAGGAAGTGGTAAGACAATACCGGTAAATACCAAAATCAAGGTGGTAATGATAATCAACACTATTACTCACGACCGGGAACAAATGAACTTCTTCAGAGCAAAAGAATCTCAATGGTGAACTACCTTCCATAATGACAAGGTTATCAATCATCGGATCTCTCGATTAGAGTAGCTTTCGAGCTAGATATTATGATAGGTATACATGCATGCTAACATAGGGTAGAGATTTCCCTTTTATCCTCGACCATAGGACCACAATTGTATGATAACATTAGGGATTAGATTCCAGCTAGTTTCCCTTAGATGTTTTTTTTCTTTTTCATCTTTGCATTAAGATTAAAACTCTTTTTCTTGGAAAATGCATAAGACATCTAACAATTTTCAAATCCTTCTTCAAGGTAAAAATATCAACCAATACAAACTTTGTCCGCCTTCAGGCCTTTCTTTCAAACTTTTTCAAAAGAACATGTTAATTAACTTCTGTGCTGACGCGTGAGTCTCCAAAGGTTGAGCTGAGGCACAAGGCAAAATTAATATTGTTCATTAAAAAGCAAAAAACAAATCAAAACATGTGAGCTGAACTGCGGTAACTCTGATTCCTTAAAAAGGATACGTAGGCGTTGGGGTAGGGTCCAAGCGAGCACAACATTATTTTCCCTACATTATTTTCTGTTTTCTTTTGCATGCATTCCCTCTTTGCATTTTCTTTTAGCTCTTAAGCTTAGATTTAAAACACACCCTTTAGTTAGAACAACATGAGTGGATACCGTAGGGTACTACGGGCGTGTGGGGTGTAATACCTTATTCTCGCGTAAAATACTCCCTTACCCATATCTCTCGGTCGTTTGAACTTGATTTCACCCTTCCCAGGTTTACTCGATGTTTACCTTTCCCTTCCTATGGGATAAAAAATGTTCGATGGCGACTTCATTGATTTCATCTCGATGATTTGTTCAGCTAGTTGTTTCAGCTAATGACTTCAATGGGGAAAGACTGATCTATTGTTGGTTCATCCTGGAGTCGATCCTAGCTCTTATTTTCTTTTCCTTGGGTGTTTATTCTTATGCTTTATAGCTTGTTCATTTCGTACATGTTTATTTAAGCATATGTTTGCATTACATTTTATCGCTTTCTATGTATTGGTGATACTGCTATACTGGCTATGTTTTCATAACTAGGTGGGTGTTACAAGAGGTAAAAGGCCCTATAACCAGACCAAGTGACAACCATAGGGACCCTAGGAATAGAGTGGAACATGAACTACTAGTTGACTTAGGTTTCACTATTTCCGCCATGCCGTCCATGCTCAGATGAGGTACAAATGATGGGTTATTATTTTCACGTAAGTGATATGGCGATAGTTTTCTTGAGTACCCTCGATTCTGGGTTACACGACCTTACCCTGATCTAGTTTTAACCCGTGAGTGGGGAGGGAATAATATTTACAGGTACAAATGGTGACTATTTGTTCAGATGATGACTAGTTCTGATAGGTGATCGTTTTGTTCTATTGATGACTATGTGGGTCTCAGATTTATTTTTTGAGTTTTTGGATTTGGTATTCAGGATGGTTATTTAGTTATGTTTGGTACATTTGATCTTGATATATTCAACTTGGCCAGAGATTATACAACAGTTATTTATGGTACTTGGTTCCATTGTATTCTTAAAGTGGTGTTGAACCTTTGATCCCTTGATATCCGGATTATTCAGCAAATTTTTTATACAACAGTTATCTAGAGGATTGTACAGTTGTTATGATGAACTTTTGAACATATGTTATTGCACCTTGCATCATAGCATGTTTATTTTACATAAAAAAAATGTGAAAGACTCTATGCAAAAAAAAGTTTGAACATGGAATTGCATCCGCTCATTCACCTCATGCATCTTCATGCATCCATATCAGGTACTCAGAATGGGGAATCCTTATTCAGACTCGGTATTTTCTTTTTAGAACTGCAAATCTTGACTTCTCGCCGCTCCGTGATCAGATTCAAGTTATAGAACAACTTCATGGGGAATTGGACGAGATAAAAGAACAGGTGGGGTTTTTGATGCTAGACATGTAGGATTTGGTTTGTGGGCAAGAGCTCTTGAGAGAGGAGAACACTCACTTGAAGGCTCAATTGAGTTTGGTTATGGAAATTTTAGGGATAGTGTTGAAGAAAGAAGATGTTACTCCACTGCCTTACGTTCTAAGATCTTCCCTCCCGCAACCAGCTTTCGTTTACCAAGAGGACCAAGAGGGCAAAATCCGCCAGCAGAGGCCAAAACAACCTGAACGACAATTTGGTCATATTCCAATGTCGTATGCACAATTGCTCCCTCGCCTGCAAGAATTTCATTTGGTTAAACTACGAATCTTCACTACACATGAAAGGCTCCCGTGTGGCTTTGACGACGGTGCTAGGTGTGAATTCCACTCTGGGGAACCTGGTCATCATATTGAAGATTTTGTAGATTTTAAGCATCAAGTCTGGGATTTTCTTGATGCACGGACAACTCTCTTCACTCCCGAAGGTCTGAGCATGCAAATTAATCTTATGCCAACTTCTACGGAGAATAGGGTTACGCCTTCTCCTTTTTAAAGTTCAATCTCACGACCTGAGTCACATCATCCAAAACCTATACTCCCAGAAGGTTCTCACCGGCAGCTATTTACAAGTTATGGAAATCAGTTGGTTAATCAAAATCAGAATGTTCCTTATATCCATCCAGTTCGGTGTCCTCCTCAGCATCAAACCTATCGACATAAATGTATGCAAAAGGTAATCAAAGGGATAGGAAGCCAACAAGGGTGTTCGACATTGTTCCCATGACTTATGGCCAGTTGTTCTCTCAAATTCTCAAGCTTTTCTTGGTGGAGCCCAAGCCACTAAAGCCTATCATTCCTCCTTATCCTATGGATTTCGATCCTAATGTGCAATGTGATTACCACGCTGGGGCACTAGGCCATTCCATTGAAGACTGCATGGCCTTCAAATAAGAGGTATAAGACCCGCTAGACACAAAGGCTATCAATTTCAGGCCAGCTACTCGGATTTGAAGTCTCCTTTGACTCAATGAATATCAAGACTGCCAGATCATCATCTGAAGCAACAAGTCCATACCGAGACTAGTCTCCTCAACATGGAAATTTCTAGTTTCATTTGCAATTCTCATTTGTAATCTTTCTTGTTTTGGTTCAGTACTTTCTTATATGCAAAACTTGCTAATTTTGAATATTAATCATAATGCATTGAATATGTTTGTCTTGAATTAATCCATTTGTATTCACTCATTAACGTTTTTGTTTTCTTTTTGATACTTAACTCTTGATAAATAAAGCAAAATACCTTTGGAGGGAGGATGATGAGTAATATACCAAATATTTGAAATGATGTGCTTTTGAATAAAAACCCTGCTGACGATGTATAAGCCTTGTTTCAAATTCCCAAACTCCGGAGATATAATGGAGATAGACCCTCATCAACCCCTTTGAGCCTTGAGTTAGGAGTTTCTTGTCTTATCCGAAAAAACCTCACATTTAACTCGAGGCAGAGTAGATTTCAGTTTACCCGATTAAGTGTTCGAAACTCATCAAGAGTGCGCATCTAAGGATACAACAATTGTTATCCATTAAAAGGCTGAGGAAAGTCAAAACCACAATGGTTAGCTCACCTATCAGCAACGTGCATCAAAGAGAACGATATCCCAATGGGTATCTCTCGCACATCAGGAGATCAACAGATGACGATACAATAATAGTTATCCCTCATCTATCAAAGAATCAGGAAATCATAATCACTTCCAATAAACTCAAAAATGACTCAAAGTCACACGACGTGTTCAAAAAGAAGAATGATTTAAGATACAAAAGAAAGAGACAAAAAGCCCCGCTAAGTCGAAACTTGAAAAAACAAGTCTCTTAGGCAAAATTCAGGGCATCCCGTTGGACTTCAAAGTCAAATTCAAAAAGAATTTGTCCAGGCAAAATTTAGGGGAAACTAAAAAGCGCGAAAAGCGAAAAGGAATTACCAAATAAAAATCCTCAGCAAAGAACAAAGTTGTGTGACCATAAATGCAAAAGAAGGATGAAGAGGTGAGTGACTGTGGTGTCTAGAAAACCTCGTTTGACTCCTCAATCATTCCAAACTTATCTTGAGAGATGAGTGCTCACCTTGGTTTAACTGAATGTAGGATTGGAGAACGTCAAGGAGAATGGGTGGGTACCAAATATTTTGAGCCTTAAATCCTTTTTTCTAAAAAACATGAACCAGGCCACGTTACAACCCTTAAAAGTCCTAACTGAAGCATGGGTTAATTTGAAAGCACACTGTAATGAGAATACTGTAATCTGACTCCTAGGAGGCTTGCTAAAACTCTTGAGTTGGTATCGCACCATCTTTTTAATTTCTTTCGCACAAAATTTTTGATGTTTAATCTAGTTTTGCATTTTGTATTCGCAAATGTTACGGTAAGCAAGAGTCACCGCCGACTTTTCTTTTATCCAAATTAAGGAAAGGGTGAAAAGAATAGAAAAAGACCTTTTCGAGAATTTTCTGAGTAAGGGGGTAGATTATAGAAAGGGAAGGTGTTTTAGAACCCTTTCTATCCATAGTTTTCTACGGGCTCTTAGATGCTTAACTCATTTTAAAATTACCTTGTGCTTTGTGTTTTTGAAAAGTATTTTGAAAATGCCTTAGTGCAACGATTCGCTTTATGATAACTCTTGTATCAGTCCTCAAGAGTGTTGATAAAGGTATGTTTTTGAAAGTGTTTTTGAAATGTTTTGTATAAGTGTGAAAAGTTTGTTTTAAGCAAGCATCTAACAGCTATCTACTTATACTCGAAAGGTTCGTTCTTCTACTCCTTTCCTTTGGATAGTGCTATCCTACTATTAGTGAGTAGGTAGCCCTATCATTGGATGTGTGAGGGACATTCGAAGGGATGATTTATAGTCACAAAGGCAACTGGGAAAGAAGCTTTAGTAACTACCCTAGGGTTCTAAGATCATATTTTTACGGAGGCAACATCGAGAGGGTCATCGAGGGACTTATGATCTTTTCTGAACCAGAGGGTAGCCACTAAAACCTCTCACGTTTCGAGAGTTGTGACTATATTTTCGAAGGCAACCAAAGTGGGATACCCTAGAGGTGTCTATGTGCAGTTGATTCAATTAAATTTATTTATCTTTGTAATTAAGTTTTCTAACATTTTGTTATTAGTCTTACATACAAGCCTAATTACTAGCAGTTAATATCTCGCAGAAATTTAAAGTGCGGAAAGTTAAATCTACGCTATTACAATGCCTCGAGGAGGGGGTATTTACATGTTCAAATGGGGGGAAAATAAAGAAATCTATAAAGTGCTATTTTAATCTATTACATCCCATAAACAAATACAAAAATATGAAAAATAAAAATAGGAAGGAAATATTGAATGCCCGTAAATTTGAAAAAAAAAACGTCTAAAACCCTAAATATTTCTAAGTAAACAAGAAAATATTTTTGGTTTTGTTTATTTTAAGAAAATACAACCTAAGTCTATTTAATTTTAATTTCAAAAAAGTGTTAAAATGATTAATTAATTTGTTTACAAATTAATTTGATTAATAAAAACTAACCTAATGTTTTTTTTGTGATTTTTTTTATTTAAAGTTAATAAAACATGAGGCGAGAAAATAAAAGAAATAAGTAAAAAAAAGTGAGGAGAGGCTTTTTATGATCCAGAGGAGGAACAATCTTTCGATCCTAGGAAAGATATGGTTCTTTCGACCCAGGGAGAGAAAAACGTCTTCTTCGATCCAGGGAAGGAAAATGTCTTCTTTGATCCAGGGGGGAATTTATTCCTTTTAATCTGGGGAAGGAAGGGATTCTCAATCTAGACCTGCAAGACAAATATTAGCAAAAAATTTGACCTGGGTGTCGAACCCAAGTCCTTCGATCCCGCGCACATTGGTTTATTTAGGCCAGATATGCAGTATGGGTGTTGGAGGTAAAGGAAAACAAAATGTGGACCTGGAGTCGAACCCAGACCCTTAGCTTTGAATACGAATCAAACAGAGTTACATGATATCCTGAGCATGGATCAAACACTGAACAAACATTAATATATTATGAAATCATAAACATGAATGTGAAAGTTTACCAACAATGGGAGGCTTCGATTTGGCACTTCTGGGCGTGAATTGGCTAGTGCTTGGGAACGCTTCCTGCAGACTTCAGGGAGTGATTGGGAATGTTGCTGAAAATTCCTTCGATTGGGACTACTTATGAGAATTTTGACAGCTTTAGTATGGCTTATGAGGCAACGTGTGCGTGTATTTTTCTTGTGTATCTGCCCCCTTGGCAATGTGCTTTAGGCTTGTATTTATAGGGATGTGAGGGTGCATGAAAATGGCAAGGGACAACCATTTCCTTAGGCTTTAAAAGTCATGAGACAAGAATCCAACACATTGAAAATTGGCCATTTTTGGATAATTCTTGCCATTTTGAAATCTTGAGTGAACATTGGACACCTTTAACTTTCAAATTCCTTCAAGCCATGCCCTTCAATTGGCCTTAAGTTGCCTCCTTCGAATGGCCCTAATTTCATCCTTATAGCTCCTTCTATTGAGTCTGTCTACCTCAATTCGAATTGCTCAGATCTTGATTCGAATTGCACAAGGCCTTAACATTCTGGCTTCTTCGATAAGCCCCTAAGTTTGCTCTCTTCGATTTCTATGACACTACTCAACTAGCCCAATCGAAAGACTTCATTCTGGCCAGTCGAAGCTTCCTTTGGCAGGAATGTACTTGTACAGGGAGCTTAGGCTTGGCAGCATGCAGGATTTTGGCCAGCAAGCATAAAAGGAGCCATTCCCTAGTGAATCGAATCAGGAACGAAAGAGGTATTTTTCTTGTGGATCGAAGGATGTTTTCTACCCAGTGGGTTAAAGGAAAATATGAAGAAGTCTTGGCCTTATGTGCCTTGCAAACTGATCTTGATCGAAGGGTTTTAAATGCCCAATCAAGACATGCTAATCGAAAGACGCTTTGATCTGATATGCCAATTGAAGGACATTACTCAGATGCCAATCGAAATACATTGTTGGCATGCCAATCGAAGGACACTGTTGACATGCCAATCGAAGGACACTATTGACATTCCAATCGAAAGGCACTTTGTTGTCATTCAAAAAATTTCATTTTCTTTAGGCAAGTCTTTGTAACCAACCATGTAAGAGAAAAAACCTTGGGAAACATGAGAGGGAAAATTTTAGGGTACAACACATGAGCTTTGCATTAGGATTATAATTTTTAGAATAAACATTCTTTGCATACGAGTAAGTGCTTAAACATCAAGCAAGCTCGCATAATGAGCATTAGATGAAAGTTTGATTATCTCGAGGGAAAATTACTCCAGGGATGTTTTGAAGCACAAATTGTTTTTTAAGATGACCTTAATCTAGGGAAGACCTTCTATTGATTTCGTTGAGTAAAAGAAGACCAGATTGAGAAATGATCTGAAGCAGATTGAAAAAGTTGATTGCATAGAGTCTCTGTAGAACAGTGATGCATTAATTTCAGTTGGTCTTGAGGGACGTATCTCTTAAAGTATCCGATTGGAGAACAAGGCAATTCAAATTGAGAAGTACTGTTGTGTACTAACCTACTTTAAAGATGTAAGTCAGTCACTCAAAGGTTGTGTTGTCTTCATAACTCTACGAGCTTCTCATTTCTCCGTGAGCATAGGATGAAGAAAAGGTTTGTCAAGACTCTATTAAGAAGGAGTAAGCATGTTGAATATTCCATTAGGTAAGTGATCAACCAATCCAAGGCATCCAAGTCAAGATTTGATCCCTCAAAATGCAGTCAAACTGGGGCAGTTACATCGAGATTTGATAAATCTCTCTGAGAATCTGATTGATCAGAGGAGAATCCTTTCAGCATCTAAATATGCATGGGCATTTTCCCACGTATGGTTGAAACCATATCCAACACTGTTCAGTCAGGGGCAGTGTTCTGAAGTTCACAACACTGGGGCAGGTTTTCTTTATGGTACAGATCTCACGAAGTCTTCTCGGGGCAATTTTTTGCAAAGACCCTACATACTGGGGCAAGAAATTATGCAGGGGCATTTTCTCCTCTTCAAGAGTTGATCAGATTAAGTCCAGGCACGGACTAAATAATTTGTGTACTTGAAGAGCATGTCGGAAGTCAGGATTGTCATCCTCGACTCATCAAAGACTTAGGTACATTTATTGATGTTCTTCCATCAGGAGTCAGGATCATTATCTCCGATTGAAGTTTGGGTTGTTATCCTCAGCAGGATACGAGAAGGAACGCTAATATCATGTGAGGTTGTTACCCATACAAAGTTCGTGATAGAAATGTTGTTTCCGAGAAGGAATCTTTTCCCCAATAAATGAATTCCTTGCTACTTGGCAAAGGTCTGTCTTCCAAGAGGTTTCTCTTCAGTGGTCTTTATTCCCCAGCAAAGCATTCTCATTTCTCTGCAAGAGGAGAATGGTTTTTCTCCTAAGAAATTTAGGAGTTGTTTGAAGTCAAGTTGATTTCTTCTCAGTGGACTGCAATTTATTTTTGCAGCATCTTCTCCAAAGTCTACTTGCGAGTGGCATTCCTCCTCGGAGTCGACATGATGAAGTTGTAATCTCGCATCGCAGTTTTTACCCAGTGGTCAGTAGTTCAAATTGTTTATTCTTCAGTGAAGTTTTCCATTCCACACATAGGGCATATTGCCACAATTTCTCTTGTTTGCAAGTATTGTTGGTCTTTTGTGACAAGAAGCATACCATCAAATGAATCAAGAATGGTCTGTATGCGACCAACATGAGGATTTTTGTAGAATGGGATCCAATTTCCCCAGTAAATGTTTAGTTCTGCTCAAGACAGAACCATTATTCCCCAATAAAGGAGTACTCTCGCTCAGACAAAATTCTTTATCTCCAGTGAAAGTATACTCGTATGTAATCCCCACTGAAGTCAACACTCTTGATAAGAGTTTATTTAAGAGTTTGTCCCTTCCAAAGGGATGATCTCCAAAGAAGTGCATATCAGCATGATTCTGTACAATCTTCTTCTTCAGCGTAGTCTTCTCTGTTTCAAAGAATCTGGGGAGGATTGTCTCATTGGACTGGAAACCTTTGTTATACCCTCTTGAAGTTGATACCCTGCGTCTCCGTGATTGGAATTTATCTCCCTAGTGAGGTTGCCGTTCGTCTTCCCCATGAATTTCGTATCTTTTCTCCCTAGGGAAGTTTACCCAAGTCAGGTTTTCTTGAAGAGATGTTTTGATCAGCATGTCTATTATGCCCTGATCGAATAAGTCTCCTATTTTTATGGAGAGGTGTGCTTAGGCGAATGCCATTTAGGGCTCTTTTATCCCCAATGATGGAGTATTGCTGAAATATTTCCTTGATGGAGTTCTGAACCTCAAGCTTATGGTTCAAAGATGCCTTCCTCTTCCCAAGTGAAGACTGTTACTCTCAACAGTAGTATCTCCAGTGTGCCCTGGGTAGAATTCTTTTATTTAAGAATTTCTATGATTCCCCAGTCGAAATTGCTTTTATTGAGGACTTAGATCAGAAGGTCCCAGTTCCCAGCAAGGTTATCTTTATCCTTGGAAAGAGATTGGATTTTCCCCAGGGTGTCGAGAGTTGAATCGGAGTTCAAAATTTTCTCTGAACTGCAATTTATTTTTTCAGTATTTTCCCCAGTAAAGGCGTACTCTCACCCGAGTATTCCTCCTTCTCAGTGCAGTCTATTTATTTCTAGGTTATTTCAGGTGAACCCTCTCTCTCCAACGCGACTTGTCTAGATCAGAGTTCTTGAAGAGACTCATGTTTTCTTACGGGAGATTCTAATTTGATATCCTCATGAGGACGACCATCATCCGCAATGAAGTGATTTCTGCTCCACAGTACAAAATCCTTGACGGCTTGAATCTTACATAGATGGATACACCCAGTGCAATGTATATTGTTGATGTTACCATTTAAATTCAGTTGGCTCCCCAGTGTCAGAGGCTGTCTTTATCCCCATTCGAAGTCGAATTTCGAGAACCTGCCGAGGTAAGGTACCTATTATTTCACAGTGGGGCTAGCTTTCTTCCCCTAGTAGAGAAAGTGCCCCGTCTCACCAGTGTGGTGTACATGGGAGTTCTAGTCATAACTCTTTCATCCCCGGTGATAGAAGATTTTGTTGAGATATCCCCAGTGGAGTTTCTGTCCTGGGATGTTTGTTTCTTCCCCAAGTGAAGACTTTTTACCCCCCGGCGATGTTATCCCCATTGTGGTCTGAGTAAAATTCTTTTAATAATTTCTATACTCCCTAGTAGAAGTTATCTTCGTCAAGAGATTCTACACGAGAAAGTTTCCATCCCTAGTGAAACTCTCCTTTTTTTAAACAGAAGATAAAGAATTTGTTCCCTAGAAAGTTGGGAGTCTAATTAGAATTCAAGATTTTCTATGAACTACAATTTATTTTTGTAGTATTCTCCCCAGGAAGTTATTTCCCTATTGATTTTGATCTTTAGAGGTTGGTGGTTCCGAGTCTCGGTTCCCCATTGAAGTTCAGATTACCGTTTCTCTACAGAAGATCAGATGTGTAAAGAATGGTCATTCAGAAGTTCATTGTCTTCTCAGCAGCCAATTATTGATGTGCTTTCCCCAGTGCATTGCTAAACATGCATCATTACATTGCATCTACCAAAACACGTAGCATTTCCATTTTATGGAGCATTACGCTATAAAAAAAATTCAAACATTACATAAGTATAAGCCAATTGTGTTCACCCGTGGTAACCAGATTGTTATGCGCTCATATTTGAATTATCTCCACAGCAATCCTAGGGTGATTCTATTATGTTTCCCCAATAGAGTCTGTTTGATTTACCACCAGTCAGGTCTTTGGTATCTTCCATTTCCCCAGTAAATTTGTGGTTTGTTCTTGCCCTTGCAAGCCCTTGGTTACTTTACCTGTGTTTTCCTTTGTCGTTAGAGTGTGAGTAAGAGTCAGTGTATAGCCTTTCTTGCTTCTCAAGTATTTGAGTATCCATACTTGGTGTGTGGTAATTCAGATAATTGCATCTCTTGAAGAATAACACCCTGCCTTTAGCCTGAGGGATTTTGTAGTTCTTGCGTATTTGCAAACTTTTAAAGTCCAATGTATGTTGGCAATACTTTTTTAGAGTCTCTACAGTTGGTCTTTCTTTGTTTTTTTCACAAGTTCACTTTCGATCGGCGTTCTGCTTGGGTTCAATACAAACGTGAACCCCAAATAAGTTCTTTCCCCAAGAGTCCTCTTCGGTTGGTCTTTTTTTTCGTTGTAAGTTCGCCTTCGATTAGCGTTCTATTCAGATTCAATGTCACGTTGTATCCCCAGAAAGTCTGCCTTTGGTCAGAATTCTCTCTCCAAAAGTCTACCTTCGGTTGGTCTTATTTTCATTGTGGAGTTCACCTTTGATCAGTGTTAATTTATTAGGAGTCTACCTTTGACTAAGCCTCCTTGTTTATTCACCTGTGTGCAGGAATCCTTTGTTAAGAATCTACTTTGATCGGTCTATTTCTTACATGTGTTTAACTCTGACTAGACATGTATATTTTATCCCCAATTCGCCTTCACTCGGTGTTCTTTCTCCAGGAGTCTGTCTGCGGTTAGTATTCCATCTTTAATATCCGTTTGAAATCGATTTGACAGATTTCTTCCATCTTTCATATCCAGTTGAAATCGATTTGACAGATTTTTACATCTTTGATATCCGATTGTAATCGATTTGACAAATTTCTTCCATCTTTGATATTGGGTTGAAATCGATTTGACATATTTCTTCCATCTTTGATATCCTGTTGAGATCAATTTGACATATTTCTTCCATCTTTGATATCTGGTTGAAATTGATTTGACAGATTTCTTCCATCTTCAATATCTGGTTGAGATCGATTTGACATATTTCTTCCATCTTTGATATCTGGTTGAAATTGATTTGACATATTTCTTCCATCTTGAATATCCGGTTGAGATCGATTTGACAGATTTCTTCCATCTTTGGTATCTGGTTGAGATCGATTTGATAGATTTCTTCCATCTTTGATATTTGTTTGAGATTGATTTGACAGATTTCTTCCATCTTTGATATCCGGTTTAAATCGATTTGACATATTTCTTCCAACTTTGATATCCATTTGAAATGGGTTTGACAGATTTCTTCCATCTTTGATATCCGGTTGAAATCAATTTGACAGATTTCTTCCATCTTTGATATCTGGTTGAGATTGATTTGACAGATTCCTACCATCTTTGATATCTGGTTGAAATTGATTTGACATATTTCTTCCATCTTTAATACCCGGTTGAGACTGATTTAGAAGATTTCTTCCATCTTCGATATCTGGTTGAGATCAATTTGACATATTTCTTCCATCTTTGATATCTAGTTGAAATCAATTTGACAGATTTCTTCCATTTTCAATATTCGGTTGAGATCAATTTGAAAAATTTCTTCCATCTTGGTTATCTATTTGAAATCGATTTGACTGATTTCTTCTATCTTCGATATCCAATTGAGATTGATTTGACAGATTTCTTCCATCTTTGATATCTGGTTGAAATCGATTTGACAAATTTCTTCCATCTCGATATCCGGTTGAGATCGATTTGACATATTTCTTCCTTCTTTGGTATCCAGTTGAGATCGATTTGACAAATTTATTCCATATTTGATATCTGGTTGAGATTGATTTGACATATTTCTTCCATCTTTTCTACCCAGTTGAGATCTATTTGAAAGATCTTTTCCACCTTTGATATATTTTTCGTAGGTCCGCTACCGACTTAGGCATATATCTTTGATATCTTCCGTATGTGTTCGCTACCAACCCCGAACATGTACTTCTGATATATTTCTTGTCATGTGTTCGCTACCAACCCCAAACATGTACTTTTGATATCTTTCTTGATATGTATTTGCTACCAACTTCGAACAGATGTTCCTTGATAACCAAGTTCTCTATTGTGTGTCTAACCCTGGTCTGACATGCATTTATCCCCGATAACCCTTTTACCTAAAAACCCAAAGAAAAAAATACAGAAAGCCAAAAAATATAATAATACCTAACTGGCTCTGGAGTGCAAATTTTCGGGTTCTTTTAGTATTTCATCTTCTTCCACCTTGAAAGTTCGAAAGGCTGGCGCCAATCTCCCCTTCAGGTTTAAGACGATTAAATATGGATAGTTGTTGCACCCAAAACTTTCCCTCATATTTGTACTTTTATTTGGCTTAGGTTTTTTACATTCATCTTCATACATTCCAATAGGTCACTAACATAACATACATTTGCATTCCAATAAAGCGCCTAAGGTTCAAAGTTCATTCGTCGTGCAACATTAGGGTTTCACAGTGTTTAAGGTATTTGTATCCAGTAAAGCCTAATTCTTCTTATTCATTTGGATATTCTTTGGGAAGTGAGGTCGATCTATAGGGTTGTGAGTCGTGGTCATTAAGAATTTATTTTTCGTCAAGCTACATGGCTATTCGCTCCATTTTCATCAATCCCAAAGAATAAGGTTTATTTCCCTTTATTTCCCAAAAGTTCTGGATTTTGAGTAAAGTCATCATATGGTGTGCTTCATGGTAATTAGGGTTTCTCTATTGTTTGAGGCTCTCATCTTCATACAAGGCGACTTACAATCATCAGGGGTTTCTTCTCAATATTTGGGTTTTTATTCAAGTCATTCTATGGGATTTTACTCAAGGGGGCTTTGGATTTATACATGGATGTTATTGTAATTCATGGAGGGTATCTTCATCCCTTGTGCTTGTAAATATCAGATGGATTAGTGCTTGGGTGAATTGGCTTGTCAAATAAAAAGAGTTTTGGTTGTCTGTCATCACTTATTCAAGGTTGATTCATTTCATTACTTGGTATACAAGTCACTACCCCTGGTTTTGAGTAAAAATTGAAGTCTACAGGTTGTGTTGTGGATCATTCAGGTTGAAAAAACATTAAGCGGAACGTTGATGTTCACTTTATTTCATGATTTATCGAAAAGTGGAAAAGTGAAGATAGGATTAGAAATTTGAAATAATTTTAGGAGAGATATTTTTCATTCAAAGAAAGTTTCATTATCTAAGTTTCATCTATCAAGTTCATTCATGACTCTTTCCAAATAGCATTCATTAAGATACCAAAAAAAGGAAGAAGAAATTACAATACAAATACACCAAAATAAACCATTACATTAAAGTACATTACAAGTTTGCAACTTATCAAAAACCTAGTCCTAATCCTCATGACCAATTTCTATCTTCAATCTGCTTCATGTTTCTAACACTGTTTAAACTCTGAAACCTAACCTAAGCCAGTCTTCAAACATTCTTCATGCCTTACCATCATCTTAACCTCCTGCCCTTGTTTAATCCATAACCAACCTGCATAAATAAAACGGATGCATTTCCTTGCATGTAAAAACCTCAAAATCAGTTCACTATAAAGCCTGCAAACATGTTCTAAAGCCATCCCAATACAGATTAGGAACAAGCCCCTGTATTGAAACCATAAAACTGTTATCATAAACTTCCCCGCTATTGATATAGCTGCCCTGCAATACATAAGCCAGTAAAACATTTGTCCATAAAAATTAGTGCACCCTTTGATGCATTGCAAGAAAACTGACTCACCACCATACAACCCATTCAAACGAAATTCAACATAAACTTAGAACAGGAAATACGTCAGTTCAAGTTAGCAGAAGTTACTCGTGAATTCAGGCCATTTTGGTTCAACAAAAAATGCAGAGGAAAGATAAAGGGTATCGGATATTTCAGAGGAAAATTAAATCAGGAAAATGCAAGGAAATATCAAGTATGTTCCATCCCAGCTTGCAAAAGGGAAGCAATATCGGAAACTCAGAAAATAAAGAGAGGATAATTTTTAACTAACTAAAATAATTACTAACTGATTCCTATATCCATCATTCACCAATAACTAACATTTAGTTTTCAAGTGAACCACCTAATAGAACTAACAAAATTTATCATATCTCTAACCGATTTCTAACAAACTCTAACTGTCCTAATAGAATAAAAACAAAAAAGACTCACCTTTCAGATTTGATTTTGGAATTCTGGCAGAAAGATCATGCTCCTCTCTTTTTGATCTCCCAATTTTCACTCTCCATCTCCATATTCATCTTCATCTTCATCTTCATCTTCATCTTCCAAAACAATCACATAAAAATCTCTCTCTTCTCTCTCTTTCATCATTCGTGATTCATCTTTTCATAATTCACTATAATCTCTCACAGACGCTCTGAAACTCTCTGCAGAAATCTCTCTGCTTCAATCTGCAGTACCTGAACCTCCATCTTCCTTATCTCAGCTCCACGCTCCTCACGTAGATTCACGCTTCATCCTCTGCACCTTTCATCATCACCTTCAATCATCATCACCTTCAATCATCAACATTTCACATCAAGAATCTGCATCCTTCATCAGTAACTTCGACAGTCCGTAGCACAAAGCTTATCCTCATTTTTGCATCACAATTCGCAACGTCGACATTAACACGCTACAACAACTTCCTGTAATAGGACGCAAAATCAACAATAACATCACATAATCGCAGAAGTTAAGACGAAAATAGAAGAAGAAGAAGAAGAATAGATTGGAGAATTGACCTCTGTATTTCTTATCATTACAATGATTGTTGAATAAGAGCCGAACATTTCTTCCGGCTTGCTTTGTGAACAAAAAAACCTTGCTGGGCCTAGCGTCCAGATTCCTCTAGTACCCCTTGTATTCTAGTTTGCAATCCCCCTTGGGCCTTTTTTTCCTTTTAGTAATTTCTTTTAAAATTTTGTGAATTGTTTATGTTTTTGAACTTTTTTCACAGGATAAATAATAATAAAAATCAATAAAATTTTTTAGATTTTTGTTGTTGTGATTTTAGGATATAAATCCTGATTCTTTGATTATATTTATGATTTATAATTCACTTTTTCTTGTTAAGATTTGAGTCTTATGCAGGATATGTGAATATGATTAAGTTTTCCATTGTGATTTATTTTCACATTGATGATGCTTCAACACTTATTCTGAGAATTTTATTTTTGACTATTTTCTTTGATTGGTGAAGCTTTCGCGAAGATCATAGGGTTTCTTTGTTTTGATGCGCTTTTCTATAGATTGATATCCGTTTGGTATTTTCCCTTGTTCATCTCATTTCAGCATTTACCGCTTTCTAGAGATCATGTATAGTATCGGCATTTATCGCTTTCTAGAAATCATGTGAAGTAGGAAGCAGGAAATAAAGAGTGTGCGCTCTAAGTTGTTGTTTAAAGTCCTATAGCAGGCACTGCTTTCTGTATGTTAATTGTGATTGTTTAAAATCCTACCTTCGAAGTAGGTGTTCTGCATGTGTGTTTACATTTGTGTCCTCATTATATTACAGGTGATAATTCCTCAAAAGGAGGCAAGCAGGGAGGATCCGCAATCGACCCCTGCACATTCCAGTTCGTGTCATCCTTAGCTCGCGTTATGTATTGATGCTTCAGAGTTGTGCAGATCTTATATATCGAGTCCTTCAAGTGGGGAAGGGCTTTGCAATTAAACCTCCACACTTTGTCAGGAGTTTGCATTGGCCAATGCTGACACTCCATGATCGTTCATATCGTCTTCTGTCGCCTACCTCAATCTTCTATATCTTAGTTAGGTGTTCAGTCACTTTGGATGTCACATTTTTTTATTTCATCCGTCTCCTGCTTGTTTGCTTCGGTTGATACGCTCTCCTTAGCTAAAGCATTTCTCTTGTTTCCCCCATCCCTTTGAGTCAGTATGTTTGTGTGCTTTTTCTAAAGCACTTGTTTGCTTATTTGTTTGTTATACCATATTCCCTTAGAATAGGAATTTGTATGCTTCCCTTAGGATTAATCGATTAGAGTAGCTCTCGGGCTAGATATTAGGATAAGTATCCGTGCATGCTAACATATGATAGAGATTTCCCTTTTAAACTCAACCTTAGGATTAATCATTATATGATAACATTAGGGATAGAACTAGGTAGTCTCCCATAGATGTTTTTCTTTCTTTTGCATCCTCGCATTAAGACGAGAACTCTTTTCTTAAAAAATGCATAAGACATCTAACAATTTTCAAATCCTTCTTCAAGGTAAAAAATATCAACCAATACAAACTTTTTGCGCCTTCAGGCTTTTCTTTCAAACTTTTTTCAAAAGGACATGTTAATTCACTTCTGTGATGACGTGTGAGTCTCCAAAGGTCGAGCTGCGGCAGAAGGAGAAATTAATATTATTCATTAAAAAATACAAACCAACAGAAACTTTTGAACCGAACTACGGCTGCTCTGATTCCTTCAAAGGGATACGTAGGCATTGGGGTAGGGTCCGAACGCGCACAACTTTATTTTCCCTACATTATTTTCTCCTTTCTTTTGCATGTATTCCCTGTACAACTTAGATATAGATTCTTACACACCCATTAGACTAGAACAACAAGAGTGGATATCACATAGTAATATGGGTGTGTGGGGTTCTAATACCTTCCCATTACATAACATACTCCCTTACCCAATCTCTCGATCGTTTGATCGTGATTTCACCCTTTTCAGGTTTACTCGTTGTTTACCTTTCCCTTCTTGTGGGATAAAAAATGTTTGATGGAGACTTCATTGATTTCATTATAAATTGATTGTTAAGCCAATTGTTTCAGTAACATTCTTCACAAGTGATGATTTCGTCCATGCTGGTGGACGGTTTATGGGCCAACACTTTGTTAAGTTGACCAGCTCAGAGACCATGCTGAAAAGCTGCTACAAATATCTCCTGATTGGGGTGAGAAAACTTTATAGTTTCTTTAATGAATCGTGCCATGTAATCCCTTAAGGGTTCCGATTGAAGTTGGCGGACATTTAATAGTGTCGTTGTGGTCACCTTCATGTGTCGGCTTGCAGAAAACTGTTGGACCATCTTTTTGGTGAAATCCTGGTAACTGGTGATAGAGTGTCTCTGAAGGCCCATATACCACCTTAAAGTCGATTCCTTGAAAGTTCTGTCCATGAGCTTTCACTTCAATGAATCATTAGCCCCGATGATTGCCATAATGTTGTTGATATAAATGATATGATCGCAGGGATCTGATTTCCCGTTGTATGACGAGCACGTCGGGGGCTTGAAGTTTTCCAGAACATGATCGTCCCAAATAGCTTGGGATAGTGGTTGAGGTTCCAGAAGCTCCATTCACTGGTCTCCGTTGTCTTGGATCTTTGTATATAAGATGTGGATGTTGTCTTAGAGTGTGTCATTTTACTGGCGAAGGTCGTCGATCATGGCCAGTAATTGAGCCATGTCTGGGGGTGGATCTCCGTCAGAGGACATTGTTTGCAGAATTCTTGGATAGTGTGGCCCAGGAAAGTTTTATCGGTCCCCACGATGGGTGCCAAATGTTCTTATTGAACATCAAGGAAGACTTCCCTACGAACCCAAGGGCTTCAGAGAAGGTCTCTAATGAATGGAATTTCTTTGTATATTATGTTTAGGGATTCAGAGGCTTACACAAGTGTGAGTGAGCTCCAAGCAATGTGTTTTGCTTACCCCTTATTCGGGAGTCCTATTTATATGGAGGTACATGGACCACATTGATCGTTGTTCATAATCGTTGTGACTCTTCATTGATCGTAACTGGGCTTCCATCAAAGCTAGAAATGGCCGACGTCACTAATGATGGTAGCTGCTATAACATGCACCGTCATATATTGATGAGCAATTTCTCTCTTAAATAGCCAACCATTGTGTAATGGTCTCATCAATGTCGGGTTGTTTATAATGTCTAGGCCCAATGACAGTATCTGACACTTAAGCTCGTCCAATGCCTCTTCATCTTCTTTTATGACCGACCATAATCGCCTTCGGCCTCACTACTCGACTCGATCATGAAGCTCTTTGATATGATGTCCTACTTGGCCTAACATGCAATGCTCGATTTGTCTACCTTTTCCCGGTCCTTCTTATCCTTCCTACCTCGGCCAATGGATCTATGTATGAACACATGGTTTAATGTATCTAGTGTTTATGGTTTTATTCCTCTCTCCAATTTGATTTGGTTTTTGGTTGTTTTATCCAAAATTTTCCAAAGGGGGAGATTGTTAGTTCCATGTTTTTATGGTTGGCTAAATTTCGGCTAAGCATGGTTCTAAACATGGTTTTATGTTGATGTTGAGTAAGATGGTGCAACATCTTATCAACTGTAATAATAATTCCATCTGTTATGAGGTTTTCTACTAGATTTCGAAGAGGATGTAATGAAATCTGGACTAGAAGGTAAAGCAGAGTCTGCAGGTGCCCTATTTCACAGAAGTTTCAACAAATGTTGTAACATGTTACAATAGAACATATTGACAGTGCGTTGGATATTTATCCTTGAAGATTTAATTTGAAGATATGAGTATCTGTAATATTATTTACACATTATAGGCGTATGTCAATCAATGACTTTGTTATAAACAAGGGCAGATTTGATTGGTTACTAAAGAGAATCGATGGAGAATTTTTAGGAAACTTTTTATGAATATTGTTTCTATTTTTGTAGAGAAGATTATGTACGTTTTAGGAACTGCTTATTGGATTTAATTGAAGACTCCGACCTCATTGAAAAAGTCTATATAAGGATTCATCCAAGACCTAGTTTTTAAGCATAGTTTTTATTGTAAAACCTTATGAAAAATAAGGTTTTAGGGTTTGATAGTTCCTTAGGTTCTTCATGTGTTCTTTGTACGTCCTCGTGTATCTTTGATGCATTTGAGTTGAGTGATTTTTACTTGACAACTTGTTAAGTTATTGTTCTCACTCTAAAGCTTTTAAGCAAGAGTTTGAGTATTATGACTGAAGTGTAAAATTCTATTTTGTTTGGTTTCGAGTTAGTGTGATTGTGACTTGATCATAAACAATCATTGGGATTGGGACATGTCTTTTATCATTGCAGTGATTGGAGTTGAGATTGCGATTTTTCATATCTAAGAGGCGCCTATGTAGAAGTTGCACTGGGTAGGGATTAGGCGAGAATTTGTAAACAGGGGAGTTTAGCTTTGAACTAGTACTACTGATAGTGGGTTTCCTTCCTGGCTTGATAGACCCTATAGTAGATGAGTTAGCACCAAACTGGGTTAACAATTATATGTGTCTCTTTACTTTCTGCAAGTTATAATTATGCATTTTTGTTATTGTTTATTGTTTTGTCAACAGATGTCATAACATATGTTATGACATTGTGTGTTAGAGAGACATCAGTCTTGACATCTGATATTGTGTGTGTGACAGAATTTCAATTAACCCAACCTCCGTAATCAAATTCCAGATTTATGGACTGTCAAGAGAATCTTTGGCCATATTCTTTTCAAATTCCATTTTTTTTACATTCAAACTTCCATTTCTTTACATTTTCTTCAGAGTGGGAGGACACATTATCTAATGTTGCAGTAGGAGTATTCATAGGAACCTTTTTTCCTCTATTTTCCCTTGGGAAGAGGATACGATGTCTTGGACATCTGCTTCAACATCTATTTTTGAGTCACTTGACACCACAAGTTTCCTCTTAAGATATTTTCTTTCACAAATATTCTCTTTAAATTGTTTCTGAAATTGTCGAGGAGTTCTTATTTTCATAATCTTAGTGATCCTTTTGTAGGCTTGGAGAGAAGCATTTCTCTTCTTCTTATCTAGAGGTCTGAACATTCTTTTCTCAGCAGGTTCTTCATCAATGAACCGGGGTAAGGTTATTAGTTTGTGTAAAACTTCAGAATGAACTGGGGTAAGGTTATAAATTTGTGTAAAGCTTCAGGATGAATCCAGGTAAGGTTACTTTGATCTGATAATGTAGATTAGTTAACCTGTTTGATTTCGGGAACTGAGTTTCCATTAGTTATCTGTAGATGTGATCTGTATAACTGCTGGATTCATTGAAGCTAATCGTCTTTTCTTGAAAAAATATCAGGGTTAATTATATGCGATGCATGACATGCAGGGCGGGACGATGTTCTCAAAATAAATGAGATTATCCTATATATGATATGTATGCATCTGTCATTATGTATGTTCATGAAATGTTGTCGGGGTATGCTCGTGTCTGGGAAAATAAATTTCTGACGGTTGTTGGAGATTTGCGAATATTCTGTCGGAAAGAGATGTTGGAGAAATAACTCTGTGGGGACCAAACTTTGGGGGAAGAGATACTCTGTTTGGTAGACCTGCTGATCTGAAGGAACAAATTTAGCTGGGTTATGTATTGAACAAATTTGGGGGAAGAGATACTCTGTTTGGAATATGATGAACTACGTTGGAGATTGAGCTTTTGTATCTGTAGAAATAAACTCCGCTTGGGGGATGAAGTCTACTGACTCGCCCGCGATTATGAACCTCGGTTGGGGATAGTTAAGTCCTATTTCGGGAAAGCTGACATAAATGCCTTTGGATACTGTTACTTTGTGGAGGAGTGCGTATACCAATAATTACATTCCCAAGCATGACTCTATCCCGATACCCGCTGGGCAGAGGAACCGTCGGGTTTGGCACTTCTTATTTTTTTTCCTGTTTCTGGAATTACGAGTAATTGTCTTTTGTTTCTTATGTAAATATTTATGAGCAGCAATCATTTTCAAATGCATATATCAAAAATAAATCATTGGACGTTCTTGCAAAACAAAACAGAAAAAGTAAAACGGATTGAAGTTTCTTGTGAAAATGACTTGTATTGATTTTTGAAGTTGGCCTGTAATAGGCGTTTTGTACAAAGAGGCTGACGTCCTAGTAAGAGAACGCCGCCGAAAGATATAAATTATACATTTTGTGTAAAATAAAGAAAAACAGCTATGTGAAACGACCCCATTGGGTTCCAACTCTGCTATTGCCTTTATATCTTCAAGCATCTCATCACTTTGCTACTTAGCCGAAGGTTGATCAGATTGATTGGCGTTGTCCAAGCTTGATAGTCGATACTGAATTCTGGTCGCAAGATGATCCAATGAGATATAGTGATACGCTTCAATCCCTAACTTTTTCCTGGATTTCTCTTTCGGGTTTTCAATCCACCGGGATACCCTTTTTTGCCCAAGCCTCCCTTTCGGGTTTTCGACTTGCCGGGTGTATAGATTTTTTTCATTTTTCATCCCTAACTTTTTCCCGAACCCTTTTGGTTCGCCGGGAAGCCCTTATTTTTGCCTAGGCCAGTCGACCTAGCGGGTATTTGATTATGCGTAGTATCTTTTCACTATGTCTGCATTGACAGGGTGAGGAAGGTCGTCACCATCCATGGCGGTTAGAATCATAGCTCCTCCCGAGAAAATGTTCTTAACGACAAATGGCCCTTTGTACATGGGAGTCCATTTGCCCCTGGGATCACCTTGCGGCAGTATGATGCGTTTTATCACCAGATCCCCGACTTGATTTTCTTGACGCTTGACTTTCTTATTAAAAGACTTGATCATTCGCTTTTAATATGTCTGACCATGGCAGATAGCAGTAAGTCTCTTTTCATCGATTAGATTTAGTTGATCAAGTCGGGTTCGGATCCAGTCGTCCTTATTTAAACCTGCATCCTTTATAATCCGGAGAGAAGGTATCTAGACTTTGATGGGTAGGACTGCCTCCATGCCATATACCAGAGAGTAGGGTGTTTCCTCTGTCGACGTCCGGGCTGAGGTACGGTACCCATGAAGAGCGAATGGTAACATCTCATGCCAGTCTTTGTATGTCACTGTCATCTTCTGTATAATCTTCTTGATATTCTTGTTAGCTGCTTCAACAGCGCCATTCATCTTCGACCGATAAGGAGAAGAATTATGGTGCTGTATCTTGAACTGTTTACAGAGCTCGATGATCATTGTGTTGTTGAGATTTGTACCATTGTCAGTAATAATTCTCTCTGGTACACCATATCGACAAATCATATTGTGTCGGATAAATCGCGCCACGACATTCTTGGTTACTGTAGCAAAAGAGGCTGCCTTAACCCACTTCATGAAGTAATCAATGTCTACCAGAATGAAATGATGCCCATAGACGCAGTAGGTCTGATCTCACCGATCATGTCGATGCCCCACATCACAAAGGGCCACAGAGTTGTCAAGACGTTCAGAGGAACCAGAGGTACATGCACCTTATCACCATAGATTTGGCATTTATGACAAGTTTGAGAGTGCTGATAACAATCGGCTTCCACAGTGCACCATTAATAGCCTGCCCATAGGATCTTCTTAGCCATGGTATGTCCATTAGAATGGGTTCCGAAGGTGCCTTCGTGTAGATCTGTCATGATCCTCTCTGCTTCGCTTCTGTCTACACACCGTAGTAGGGTGGAGTCATGGTTGCATTTATAAAGGATCCCATTACTAAGAAAGAACTTTGCAGCAAACATTCTCAAAAAATTCTTATCATTGACAGATGCCCCTTCGGGATATTCCTGAACCTCGAGATACCTTTTGACTTCGTGAAACCAGGGTTTATCTGCCACTTCTTCGGTATCGATCTCGCAGCAGTGTGCTGGTTCGTCCAACCTCTCAATGGTAATTTGGGGAGCCTCATTGTCCCACCTAACCTTGAAAATAAAAGACATGGTAGCTAGCGCATCCGCCAACAGGTTCTCCTCTTGTGAGAAATGCTTGAAGGTTACCTCCTCAAAGTATGGGAGAAATGTTATTACATACTCTTTGTAAGGAATGAGATTCGGGTGCTTCATATCCCACTCGCCTTTGATCTGACATATCACCAAAGCAGAATCCCCGAATACACTCAAGAACTTGATCCTTAGGTCAATAGCAGCTCGAAGTCCCATAATACATGCTTCATACTCCGCCATGTTGTTGGTGCAGTTGAAACATAATCGGGCAGTGAACGGAGTATGACAGCCCTCGGGAGATATGATTACAACGCCAATGTCGTTACCTAGTGCGTTCGAGGCTCCATCAAAATACATAGACCATCGGGATCCCTCCTCAGGTCCTTCATCTGGTACAAGTTCTTCGTAGTCAGTCACCAACATGATATTCTCATCCGGGAACTCAAAATTCATGGACTGGTAATCATCCACGCCCTGATGAGCCAAATGATCAGCTAATATACTTCCCTTAATTTCCTTTTGGGTCGTATATTGTATGTCGTACTCAGCTAAGATCATTTGCCACCTTGCTATCCTTCCGGAGAGAGCGGGCTTCTCGAAAATATACTTGATCGGATCCATCTTTGATATCAATAAGGTAGTATGAGTCAGCATATACTGTCTCAGTCGGCGAGCACCCCATGCCAAAGCGCATCAAGTTTTCTCGAGCAATGAGTATTGTGTCTTACAGTCGATAAACTTTTTGCTAAGGTAATAAATTGTGTGCTCTTTTCGACCAGACTCGTCATGCTGCCCCAGCACACACCCCATTGAATTGTCTAGCACTGTCAAGTATAACATCAAAGGTCTTCCTTCAACTGGAGGCATCAGAATTAGCGGTTCTTGAAGGTATTCTTTGATCCTTTCGAAAGCGGTCTGGCATTCATCATTCCACTTTACCACTTGATCTTTGTTCAGTAGCTTGAAGATTGGCTCATAAGTAGCAGTCAGATGTGAAATGAACCTGGTGATATAATTCAGACGTCCCAAGAAACCTCTAACCTCTTTCTTTGTGCAGGGAACCGACATCTCTTGTATGGCTTTTACCTTCGCAGGGTCTACCTGAATACCCTTGTCACTGACAATAAAACCCAGAAGCTTACCAGATTTTACCCCGAAGGTACACTTGTTTGGATTCAACCTCAGTTTGTATGTCTTCAACCTGTCAAACAATTTCTAGAGATGATCAAGGTGCTCTTCCTCAGTCTGAGACCTGGCTATCATATCATCAACATAAACTTCGATCTCATAGTGAATCATGTCATGGAACAAAGCGACCATAGCATGCTGATAAGTTGCCCCAACATTCTTCAACCCAAAAGGCATCACCTTGTAGCAGAAGGTTCCCCACTGTGTAACGAAGGTTGTCTTCTCCATATCTTCAGGAGCCATCTTGATCTGGTTGTAGCCAGAGAAACCATCCATGAAGGAGAAGATTTTATGTTGCATGGTGTTGTCGACCAGAACATCAATGTGAGGAAGTGGGAAGTCATCCTCGGGGCTTGCCCTATTCAGATCTCTGTAATCAACACACATCCGTACCTTACCGTCCTTCTTAGGTACCGGAACAACGTTAGCAATCCACTATGGATATGAAGTGACAACTAAGAATCCTGCATCGAACTGTTTCATGACCTCTGCCTTGATTTTCTCTGACATTTCAGGGAGCATGCGACGAACCTTTTGTTTAACCGGAGGACAGTCTTCTTTAGTCGGAAGGCGATGTACCACAATATCAGTGTCCAAACCAGGCATGTCTTAATAGGACCAAGTGAAGATCTCAACATAGTTGTGCAACATTTGTATCAACCTCTGTTTGACGCTAAGCTCCATATTTGCACCTATTTTAACCTCTTTTCTGTCTTCCTCTGTACCCAAATTCACTGTCTCAACCGGCTCTTCAAGAGGCTATATGGCCCTCTCTTCCTGCTGTAGTAGTCTAGCAAGTTCTCCAGGAACCTCACAATCATCCTCACCTTCGTCCTCGACTTGGTTGATCGGATTTTTGAAGTCATAATTGGCAATAGTAGAGCTGTTATCAATGGAATCCAGAGTGGATATGGATTTGCATTATGATACGTGAGTGTGTGTAAGAGAATAGCTGTTTTGATAAAGTGAAAGCAGGAAAGAAAAATAGAGAGCGCAAAATTTGTATGCAAGAAACGTCCAATGCTTTATTAATGATTATCAAATGACCAATAATATCCCTCACAAGCAAAGCCAAGGTGCCTCGGGCAAGGCACCGGGCTGTAAAGTTTTAAATTGTTTATTACAGATCTCAAAACAAATAAGGCAATTACTGCAGAATAAAAGAAACAGGTATGAAGTCCCTAGACGTCCAGTTAATCGGTCCACCATTGGTAGTTGGGTAGATCCAGGTGTCAATGTCTGAATTCTCTTCACTGTCTTCAATGGCATTAATTCCCCGATTGCTGATGTGTAGGGGAGGTCTTCCAGCCCGAGCGTGTCTAACAGATCTTTGAGCCCCTGTAGTAAAGCCCAAACCAAATTTATCAGTTTTATGAGTGAAATCAGGGAGCTAACCCCAATTGGCACACCCACCTTCTTCAACCACGACCCTAGCGTCCTTGATAGAAGCCATCTTCAAAGGAGGTTTGTTGCTAGTAGTTTCAGTTGATGCTAAGACCTGAGGGACCTCTTCAAAATTCTGACAAGGAGTTTCAATGAATTCCCCGTCCATCTCTATGTAGCGGAAGGAGTTGAGGTGACTCACCATATATTCTTCTTCACCCCGCATTGTGACAATCTTTCCTTTCACCGGATACTTCAGCATTTGGTGGAGTGTGGAGGTGACTGCCCCAGCCTCGTCGATCCAAGGGCGACCCAGCAAACAAGAATACGATGGCCTGATATCCATCACATAGAATGTGGACCCAAAAGTCTGAGAACCTACTTTGACAGGGATGTCCACTTTCCCGTGCACCATTCTCTTTGATCCGTCAAAAGCCCTTACCACAATGTTACTAGGCTTTAGAGTTAAACCGTCACAATCCAACTGGTCTAATGCCTTCTTCAGCAGAACATTTAGTGAAGTCCTAGTATCCACCAACACATGAGCCATAGTGGTGCCCCTGCATTCAATCGAGACATGCAGTGCATCATTATGATTCCTTCCCTTTGGTGTCAAATCTGCATCTGAAAAACCCAGCCCATTATCAACAGTCAGGCTGGCCACACAATCTTTGGACTAATCAGCTGAAGTCTCCTGTGGCACATGCGCAGTCTTGAGAAATGCAATCAAAGCCTTCGCATGGGCTTCAGAACACAACAGCAAAGACAACATGGATATCTTCGATGGGGTCTGCCCCAGCTGCTCAACCACATTGTAATTGCTCTTCTTAATGATTTTCAGTATTTCCGCTATTTCTTGCTTAGAGGCTTCCACAACAATTTTCTTAGGCGCCTCCGTCCGGGAAGGCTCTCCTACAACCTCTTTTCCACGGGCATCAGATGATTCTCCGACAAGGGTAATAAATGGAGTAAGAACAGGAACAGTAGTTGATGTACTAGTAGGAACAACAAATGGAATGACAATAGGTTTGTTAACAGTCCTAGGGGAAATCTCGGGAGAGAAGACCCTCTACTTCGGGTGATTTTGCTGGTTCCGACAATGTTATCAATATCAGGATAAGCTTCTTCATCTTTCAAATCTTGTTTGATTCCATTATAGTACACATCAGCACCATAATTCCATGGGACATCTTTGTCCGAGACATACGGGACAGGACCAGGAACAGTGATTATCAGCGGAGCAATTCTTGGAGCAGATGTAATCCTAACAGGTCTTCTGGAGGAAACCTTGGAAGGATTGACATAAATGGTTATAATGGCAACGTCTTCAATTGGAACAACAGGAAACATAATCTTCTTGAACAAAATCTCTTTGCTATCTATCAGGCGTTGAACACCTAACTTCAGCAAATGGAAACCAGAAGGTAGAAGCGAACACATGTGACAAACTTTACCATAACCCGGAAATAAACTGGCCAACAGCAAATTCTTCTTGACAGTCATGAGAGGAGTAGATACTTCATCGACAGAGGTAACAAACATATCAGTATTAATAGCATTAACTCCACAGCCGTGTTTAGGCATGGGAGAAGTTATGACATTTGGCTTCTCCGGAGCATCAAAATCTATTTCCTTAGCTTCAATCAGGTCTTGTATTTTGTTTCTTAGAGCCCAACAGTCATTTGTATCATGGCCAGGACTCTCAGAATGATAGGCACACCAGGCATTTGGATTATATCGGGGAGATGTAGTATTTGGATTCTTGGGAGCCTCTCTCAAGGTTTCTAAGTTGGATCTCAACAGATGAGGTAGAACTTCAGCCAATGTCATGTTGATGCAGGTAAATTGCCGTTGTGGTCTTTCCACCCTTTGTTGATTGTTGCATTGTGGAGCAACTGCAGATCTAGGTATCATCACGACACTTACTGTCTGACGTTGTTCAACCTTGTTCTGACCCCTTGGGCTATAGACGACACTGGCTTTCTTCTTACCAGCAAAAGGCTTATTTACTAAACTTGACGAGGCATCCTTCTGTATTTTGCCGCTTCGAATCCCAGCTTCTACTCTTTCACCATTTAGGTTTAGCTTTGTGAAGCCAGCTGATGAACTGCCGATCAAATGATTGAAAAATGGACCAGATAGCGTTCCCAGAAGCATGTCAACCAACTCCCTATCAGACAACGGGGGTTGAACTCTCCCAGCCAAGTCTCTCCATTTTTGTGCATAATCTTTAAAACCTTCACCTACACCCATGGACATACTCTGGAGTTGAGTACGAGTAGGAGCAAGGTCGGTATTATACTGATACTGCTTGTAGAAAGCAACAGCCAGATCTTCCCAATTTCGGACATTGGCTCCCTCCAGTTGGTAGAACCATTCAAGCTGAGTCCCTGACAGACTATCTTGAAAGAAATGCACCCATAAATTTCTATCAGCGGTGTGGGGTTGGATCTTTCGGACATAAGAGCAGAGATGGAGCTTTGGGCAGGACACCCCATCATACTTGGCAAAAACTGGAGCTTTGAACTTCTGCGGGATGAATACTCCCGACACCAATCCCAATTCTTCGAAATCCAGTCCAGGTATCCTCTAAACTTCCATGGCACTCAGACGGTATTCTAACTGCTTGTATCTATCCTCAGCAGGAGGATATTGCTCATCATTATAATCAGTATCATTGTCAGAGACTACAGGACTAGGGTCTTTCTCTTCTTCTTGGTTCTCCCCTTCCTTAGATGAAGAGGCCAGGTCGACTTGTCGCTTCAACCACTCTCCAAACCTTCGGACCATGTTCAGAATACCAGCAACCTTCTTCTTTTTCTTCTTTTGTTTCAGAATGAGGGCTTTCAGATCCTCCTGCCCCTTTGCCAATCTGATGAGCATTTGTTGGAATTGGGCGTTATGTGCCTGCAGGTCCTTAATGCTTTGTTCGGAAGATATTTCTGCATGATGTAAACAACGAAGAAGATGAGAAACCTGTAATGGTACCTATAATGATGTGTATGATAATGGTATGCGCATGAAATGATTTCAAAGACTTTGGGAAATTTAAATTTGCAAACCAAAAATAAACAAAACTTTATTAGTTGAATTTGAAGTTCAAATGCCTTTTAGGCGTTACAATCAGAAAAACAAATCTAAAACTATAAAAGACATCAAAATTCCCATGGATGCTTCCTCTTTGTGCTAAGATAGTCATTCAGTCCGCTTTCTTCATGCAGTTTCTTTGTGAGTTCTAAAACTTTCCTCTCCTGAGCATGGAACTGATCCCTGTAAGTATCCCACTCCTTCATCAACTGAATCCAAGACCTCTGTAACTCTCCAAGATCCGTGGGCATATAAGGATAGAGATCCATGTAAGGAATGCCTCCTTCAGTAGTGGGTTCCACAATCACTGGTAAAATGGACACATAGGGCATCATAAGCTTCTGGGCACGAGCTCGTACCCATTGGAGGTAAGGTTCCATAAGAATGGAAGTCTTTGGCCCCAAAGCCTTGATTCCGGATCTGTTTACCATGCCTCAAGCTCGTATGAACCTCCGGTGATACTCTTGAATATCATCCTCATAGTTAAATACAATGCCCTCAATAAGCAATTCATGGGGACCATCCCTTCGAGCGTGACCAAATTATCGCAGAGCTAAACAAGGATTGTAGGTTATACCCCCTCTGAAACCAAGCAGTGGGGCATTAGGGTACTCCCCGCAGCGGTTAATAATAACAATGTTTTCCATAGATCGAGTACACCAAAGAATATTCGCATGAGCGAGTGACATTATCCTTTGTGACCAACCCATACCTTCTTCATTCTTCAGTATGGACTTAGGGAGGTGAGAAATAAACCACCTCGACAACAATGGCATGCAGCACATAAGAATCCCTCTTCTCTTCATGGTACGAGTATGGAGAGTGTATAAAATATCTCCGAGCAAGGTAGGCACATGGTTGCGAGAGAGAAAGACCTTGATAGCATTCACATTTATGAATGAGTCCGGATTAGGGAATAGGACTAAACCATAGATTAGAAGAGCCAATACCTCCTCAAAATCCTGAAAATCCATATCATCCCAAAACAGCTGGGCCTTGTCTATCAGAAACTTAGCTAGAAAACCCTTGACTTCACTTCTGGTTTCCCAATTGGATACCACGTCGGCCTATTTCAGATGTAAAGCTGAGGCAATGACTTATGGCTTAGGAACTTCTTCTAGACCTGTGAAGGGTACCTGTTCAAGAATAGGTATATCCAATAGTTTAGAGAATTCTTCCAAGGTAGGCACCATCTGATAGTCTCGAAAGGTGAAGCAGTGGTACTTGGGATCAAAGAACTGAAAGAGTAAACTCATCATCTTTTCATCAAAGTTTTAAGTAACCAGGTTGAGAAGTTGACCATGTCTCTTAGTGAATGCAAAAGTTTCAGAAACCCTTGATGCTAGCTCTTTGAGTTGGGAAGGTATCTTCACAAAGCTGATTCAGATAGTGTTTCTGCGAACGGAAGTCATGATCTGCAAAACAGAACAAAGATAAATTCCCTTGGTCTTTGAAATGGTTAGTGCAATAAGCATGGATGCCATGTTATGATGCATGATGTCATGATAAACCATAGGTATAGCAAACACAGGTATAGCAAGCACAGTCAAGTCACACCAAGTCCTTAGGTTTAAGGCCTGCATGAGGTTAAAGGTAGTACCCTCTTGAAGTTTAGTTGGTTCAAACATGTCCTAAAAAGTAATCGGCTTCTAGAGATTATCAAAATCACTGACCATCCTTTATCGGGCATTGTTTCAGCTCTCAATCTTTTCTTACGTCCAAAATATCCCAAAAGTACGATATCAATGAGTGTAGCATCGAGTATCAACCAGTTCTCAGCTCTACACCGAGGCCGACTATCTCACTACTTTCTAATGGCCAAATTTGTTCAACTAAGGTTCTAAGGTCCATTAGTGCTTCACGACACCACGCGGCGGCCCCGTATTCTCCTTGTTTCCCCATGAAGGATACCGGTACCAACAAAAGTGTCACACTAACACAACCATCGCTTAAACCATATCGGTATACGCCATACAGTCTCCACGATCTATTATTGTTTACCTAATGTGTGCCCCCAGATCCGGGTGTAGGATCTATAGTAACCTAAACAAAACCTCAAAAGTAAAGCAGCCAAGACAATCAAGAGAAGCAATTTAATGACCTAGATCCTAAGGTATACCCCACTTATTATTCCCCAGCAGAGTCGCCAATTCTGTGATACGGTGGCAGAATCGACTGCTTATACTGGTTTGCGTTTAGCATTTTTTGTTCGCAAAATGTCGCGGTAAGTAAGAGTCGCCACGAACTTTTATTTCATCCAATCATGGAAAAGGAAAAAGAACAGAAAAAACTTTTTTTCGAGATATTCTGAGTACGGGGGGTAGATTATAGAAAGGGAAGGTGTTAACACCCTTTCTATCCATGGTTTTCCATGGGCTCTTAGGTACTTGCTCACTTTTCAAATTACTTGTGTGTGCTTTTCTTGAAAATATTTTACTTCGTGATAACCCTTGTATCAGTCCTCAAGGATGTGACGTAGTTGTTTTGAAAATTGGTTTTGAAAAGTGTATGTGTGAAAAGTTTTCATTGAGCAAGTGCTTAAGATTCTACCTTCTCGAAAAAAGATTATTTGTTCTCATTTCCTTTAGACAGCGCTATCCTACTATTAAGGAGTAGGTAGCACCGTCGTTGGAGTTGTAAGGGACATTCAAAAGGGACAAGTACAATCACCAAAGCAATAGTTAGAAAACTTTAGCAGTAACCCTAGAGTCTTATGATCATTCCGAGGCAACATTTCTGAGGCAACATTCGAATGGGACATTTTGATCTTTTTAGACTGGAGGGCAACCACTAAAATCTCCTATGCTTAATGATTGTTTACCGAAGGCAACCGGAGTGAGGTAAACCCTAGGAGTGAAATATGTGCATGTGGAATTTTTTCAGTTATTTAGTCTTTGCACATTAGGTGATCTACCGTTTTAAATTTCAAGCATTCTTTTCATACAGTCCTATTAGCCATGCATCTAGACAGTTAAAGATTACGGGAATTTAAAATGCAAAAAATAAACCTAGCTATTACAAGGCTTCGGTGAGGGGGATTAATTACATAGCCAAAAATCGAGGATTAAACAGTAAATAAAAACCTTAGATTAACTATTACAAACCCTGAACAGTTACAAAATAATGGACAAATATTTAACAAGCGCGCGGCAAATTAAATGCGAGGACAATTGAAATAATCTAAAACCCTAATTTGAGAGGAAAAGATTTTTTTGGATTTTTATTATTTGAGAAAATGTTTAATTGCAAATTAATTAGACCTAATTTCTAATTATTTTTAAATTCTGAAAGAAATTAAATTAACCTAATTTTCTAACTAAATTTATTAATTAAAGAAATAGATATTTATGAAAAAAATGATCTTTGATGTATTTTTGAAGAAAATTAATTATGTACGATTTAAAACCCTAATTCTAATTATTTTTAATTATAAAAAGAAGATTACATTATCCTAAATTAATTAAACTAATTAATTAAAAATATTTATTAAAAAAGATCTTTTTGTGATTTTTGTTTTTAATAAAAAAATAATTTGTGTTAATTAAAAGAAAAAAGGAAATAATTAATGAAAATAAACAAAGAAAATAAAAAAAAATAGGAAAAAAAGTAATATGATGGGCCTGTATGCTAGTTGAAAGGGGGGTGTGAATCTGAATTCCTTGGCCCATTAAGCACCAAGCCCAGTCAACCACGCTGAATCCTGTGCAGCGTTGACCTGGAGGAGTATCATGGACCTTCATGGCTGGAAGCGTTGGATCTGGATAGAAGTGCATCCAATGGTCAGGAATTGCTAGCACATGGGGGATGGTTGAGAGTGTGGTACACCTGATTACATAAGAAAAAATAATACAAAGCAATTGTTGGGACTTAGGATCGAACCCAGGTCCTTATACTCGCCTCCAATGATGCATTGCCAGCTGCGCTACCTTGTTAATTTGTTTGTATAATGAGAACAAAATATAATAAATAAAATAAAGCAGTAGATTCAGAAAAGCGTGCAAGTTTCAAATGAGCCAATGGTGGGCTGCCACATACTATCTTCTTCGCTGCAACTGTCGTATTAGGTGAAGGACTTTTACCTACAAACATAAGTTTGTAGCTATAACCCCTGCAAATTTCAAAAGTGCACAAAACACATGATAAATGATATCTAAATACTTAGTTCCATTCATGGTGATCTCGTGAACACCCTGGTATCCTTCTTTTTGGCTAATTTCAATGTGTAAGAAAGCCCTAAATTGAAAACGTAAACCCTAACAATGACAACATCGTGTATAGGCTTCAAAAATGCAATTAAATAATACAGTTAGCTTGCAAATATGATGAGGATCACAAATATATGACTTAAACGTGCTAAAGATGCCAGGAATACAGTAATCGACTTTGAGTTTGAGGGCAAACCGTGAGAGCAATTACCCGTGTTTCTGGGTGCTTCAAGCCTTGCAACTGATCCAATTGGCTTCTGTGAAGGCCCAAGAATCGATTAGCAGCGATGGAATTGTCTGAATTGATCTCTAAATGCAAAAACGATTAAGTACTTTTTGTCACTTTTTTTGAATTTGGTTTGGTGTTTTTACGACTGCTCAACCCTGTATTTTGATTTGCAATTGTTGTATATATAGTAGACTGAATTAGGTCAATAAAATTGTATCATATCTTTGAGAATTATGAAAATGTGATTTGATTTGATTCATGTATGATATCTTTCTAAAACAAGCTCCAATCCAATCTTTTCCAACCCTAATGAGTCTTGCACGAATTGATCATCATGCTAGCTGTACATAGACTCCAAATGTGCACAAAAATCCCAAGATTTGATTTATTTTCATTATTTTACCATTTAATTTGATTTTTTATTTATTTAAATGAATAAAAATCAAAATAAATGATAAAAGTAATAAAATAATAGGTGTAAAATCTCAGGGGTCGTGGGTCCTATTAGAAACATGTTTCAAGCAAGAAAACATGGGCTCCTTTGGAAAAAATGCAAATTTGATCCATGTTGACTTTTGACAATTTTCCAAAAATTGCCAACTTTGACAATGCATAACTCTCACAATTTTGACCCTAAGAGGGTGTTCTTGGACTTTTTAGAAATCTTAGGATGTCCCCTAAACAACCCTTTAGGTTTCATTTCAATTGGGTCTTCCATGTTCATGTATGAAGCTTTGACCCAAAAGGTGTTTTTGTTGACTTTTCAAAAGGACCTATAATGTAAAAATTCATATCCTTTGATGAGTGAATATTTTTAACTTGTGGGATGAAGATGAATTGTAGGGAATTGCATCCTCTTCAAAATGAGCCTTGGATGGAAAATTTCTGATAAAGTATGAAGAAGTTATGCTTGGTCAAAGTTGGGTTGACTTTTAATGAGAAACCCTAATTTAGCAACTTTTGGGTTTTGATGAATTTGCAGAATTCCTTGAGGAATCATGATCAACCCTTGATCAAATGATGGAATTAACTTAAAAATGTTTATGTTGACCCAAAATCTTGAGGTTTGACTGTATGTGGGCCACAATTGACTTTTGACCTAACACAGTCGATTCTCAAGCATCTGAGTAGTTCACTGAGCAAACTTCTTGTGCAAGGCATGAAACTTAACATGTAGGGTATTGAGAACATATTAAGACAATGGAGAGCATATTAGGCCTTTGTGGTTCACCCATCTTGATGAAAATAGAAACCCTAATTTGAGGTACACTGTCTTAGGAGAGAGTTTGTTTGGTCGACTCTTGGGCAACCTTGAGCAAATTGAGGATCTCTAGTAGCATGTATTGAGTAAAATGAGAGGTAAAATTTTGGGGTACAACACTGGTCTACCATGGAAGAAGATTGCTATCAACACTCTCGAACTTGCGATAAGTGTCAGATTTATGCTGACAAAGTGCATGTACCCCTGGTTCCTCTGAATGTCTTGACGGCTCCTTGGCCCTTTGCTATGTGGGGAATAGATATGATTGGGGAAATCAAGCCGACAACCTTCAATGGACACTGCTTCATCCTAGTGGCCATTGAATATTTTACAAAGTGGGTTGAGGCAGCCTTCTTCGCTTCCGTCACCAAGAATGTTGTCACCCGTTTCATCAAGTAGAATCTCATTTGCCGGTACGGTATCCCGAAGAGGATCATTACTGACAATGGTACAAATCTCCACAACACTATGATCACTGCCCTGTGCGAGAAATTCAAGATTCAGCATCACAATTATTCCCCTTATCGACCGAAGATGAATGGTGTTGTTGAAGCTGCAAATAAGAACATTAAAAAAATCATACAGAAAATGACAGACACATACAAAGACTGGCATGAGATGCTACCATTCGCTCTCCACGGGTATCATACCACAACTCACACATCAACTGGGGTAATACCCTATTCTCTGGTTTACGGCATGGAGGCTGTCTTGCCTATCGAGGTCTAGATCCCCTCTCTAAGAATTATGAAGGATGCAGGGTTGAACGAATAAGATTGGATCCAGACTGGACTTGATCAATTGAACTTGATTGATGAGAAAAGGCTTACTGATGTTTGCCATGGTAAAATGTATCAAAAATGGATGATCAAGGTGTTCAACAAGAAGGTCAGACGCCAAGTGTACTAAGTCGGGGATCTGGTGATCAACCGCATCATACTTCCGCAAGGTGATCCAAGGGGAAAATGGACTCCTACCTATGAAGGACCATTTGTAATCAAAAACATATTCTATGGTAGGGCAATGATCCTAACCACCATGGATGGAAACAATCTGCCACACCCTGCGAACACGGACATAGTCAAAAGATACTATGCATAAGAGACCCGCTAGGTTGACACACCTGGGAAAAAAAAGGGCATCCCGGCGAACCAACAGGTTCGTGCAAAAATTAGGGATAAAACAAAAAAAATCTATACACTCGGCAAGTTGAAAACCCGAAAGGGCGGCTTGGGCAAAAAAGGGTATCCCGGTGGACTGAAAACCCGGAAAGGCGGTCCAGGCAAAAGTTAGGGAATTAAAGCGTATGACTATGTCCCATTGGATCACCGTACGGACAACCTTTGGCTTCCACATTCAAACTCAGAGGTTCTGATCAATTCAATCATCTTCGGACGAGGCAACAAATAGACAAGATGTTCAGAGATACATAGGCAATAGCAGAATGGGAACCCCATGGGATTATTGCACATAGATATCCTTTCTTTGTATCAAAATTTTAATCTTTTACGACGGCATTCTCTTACTAGAATGTTTGTCTCATTGTACAAAAAAAACTTACTCAAAGTCAAATACAAAGATATCCCTTTGAAAGTGCAAAACTATCTGTTTTTCTTTACTCTATTTGTTTTGTTTACAAAAACGTCCAATGATTTATTTTTGAACATAGGCATTTGAACATAATTATTGTTTACAAATAAACAAAATAGGAAGACAGTCACTGATGGCCTCAAGATGTAGGGAAATCTCTCTAAGTTATTTCCATAAAATCCCACACAGTATACAATTTAATCCCCAGCGGAACAAAGCTTCCAATTATCAATCCCCAGTAGAATTCGTTCAATTTTTCAAGATTCCTCAAGCAGGATTTTTCAAGCAGTACACGGCATTACCCTTACAACAGAGTTTATTTCTCTAAGCGGAAATTCATCAACACTTTGACTTCACAAACATGAATACTTACATATCCTCAGCAGCAGTCAGAGATTTATTTTCCCAATCCAACAGTAGTGCAGCAGATTAGCTCACATATGCATACATCGCATCCATATATCGTAAACAATGATAGCACGAATGCATCATACCATGCATTTCATATGACAAGACTTTGAATTCTAGCTAACATTTCACCCTTTCAGGATAAGGTTAACAACTACCATTAACAATGTTCAAATTTTTCAGATATAGTTCAGATACGCCCCAGACACGGATGCCATCCTGATACTCATTCAGATTCAGCTTTTAGATACAGTTCAGATACGCTCCAGATACAGATGCCATCCTGATACTCATTCAGATTCAGCTTTCAGATACAGTTCAGATACACTCCAGATATGGATGCCATCCTGATACTCATTCAGATTCAGCTTTCAGATACAGTTCAGATACACTCCAGATACGGATGCCATCCTGATACTCATTCAGATTCAGCTTTCACATACAGTTCAGATACGCTCCAGATATGGATGCCATCCTGATGCTCATTTAGATTCAGCTTTCAGATACAGTTCAGATACATTCCAGATACGGATGCCATCTTGATAATCATTCAGATTTAGCTTTCAGATACAGTTCAGATACACTCTAGATATAGATGCCATCCTGATACTCATTTAGATCAAGCTTTCAGATACAGTTCAGATACGCTCCAGATACGGATGCCATCCTAATACTCATTCAGATTCAGCTTTCAGATACATTTTAGATATGCTCCAAATACGGATGCCATCTTGATACTCATTCAGATTCAGCTTTCAGATACATTTCAGGTACGCTCTAGACACGGATGCCATCCTGATACTCATTCAGATTCAGCTTTCAGATATAGTTCAAATACGCTCCAGATACGGATGCCATCTTGATACTCATTTAGATTTATCTTTCAGATACAGTTCAGATACGGATGCCATCCTGATACTCATTCAGATTCAGCTTTCAGATACAGTTCAGATACGCTTCAGACACGGATGCCATCCTGATACTCATTCAAATTCAGCTTTCAAAAAATGAGTCAAATACAATCCATCTATGGATATTGTTCTAGTACTCAACCTAACACATCCACTATTCCAGTGTAAGTCAACCAGAGATTTATCCTGATACTTCTTCTGTTCCTACCAACAATCATTTAGGATGGCATCTACAAGCCCATCTCCGACAACTTTCCATCATCTCTCCAAATGGCATCTTTAAGCCCATTTCCTACACCATCAACCATTACATCCTCGAGTGCAAATTTCTGGGCACTCTAGTGTCCAATCATCTTCCACCTTCAAGTCATGAATGGCAAATCCGCCAATCTAACTTTTCAGGTTTAAGAAGATTGAACAGGGGCAGCTGTTGTACCCCAAAATTTTCCCTCTCATTTTTCAAATATTTGCTCACAAGATCTCCTTTGGCTCAAGACTGCACTAGGGTTGATCAGCTCAAGACACCTCCTTAAGCACTGATGACCAAAATTAGGGTTTGATATTGTACAAGGATAATCGGACTTCTATGCCCCATATGATTTTCATGGATCATTATGGACCCCCAAGATTACTCATGTCAAGTTTCAAGCTTTGGATCTCATTTTTGCTCTGTCAATTGAGCAGTTGACCTAAAAAATCAACTGTACTGGAAAAAGTCAACTGTACACTAAAAAGTCAAACTTTGACTTTTTGGTAAAAATCAAGTGCCAAAGATTAAAATTCATCAAAACATGTTAAAATATGAAATCTTGACTTTTTGATTTCTTGATGAAAAAGTTTCATATTTTAACATGTTTTGATGAATTTTAATCTTGACTTTTTCATATTTTTTCACAACTTTGAGCCAATTTTTCACCATGATGTAAGATGATTCAAGGAAAACTTCCAACATGAAAGTTGTATATCTCAATGAGATCTAAAACTTTTTAGGGCGGGACTTTTTCTAGAAATGGTTGGATTTTGAGTTATAAATTCACGAAGTCGTGGAATTTTTGAATAAACACTTAGAGAAATTTTCAGCAGTTTTGGTAAGGATTTTATCCCAACTTATTGGCATTTTTTCACATTGTTACAAGATGATTTTGTCAAAATGGCCAACATGGAAGTTATAGAGGATGTTTCAAGCTTTCCAAAACATCCAAGAGTATGAATTTATCATATTTGAGCTAGGAGATACAAGGATCTGAAGTTGGACATTCATTTTTGATTTACAAGGCAGATTTGTGATGAATAAGGAAAAAAAATCTTAGCCATGCTGCATAATCTTCACTTTGCAGGCCTCTTGATTTGCAAATCTATCCATAATCAGATGTTTACACAATTGATTGAACCATTATCCAAGTGGTTCAAGTATTGTCCATTGCATCTTTCCATTTTTGGCACAAAGCCACCATTGCCATTCTTGCAAAGTTCACTTTAATCATAAAGTCAATTTCTTGAGCCTATAACTTGTTGTTATAATCACACTCAACTTCTACAATTCAGAAAAAACATGTTTAAAGTCATCAACCACTTTAGATAGCTTGGTACAAGCATTAGAAACATGTTCTTCATGCTTGCTTCAAAAACAAGCAAGATAACCATAACATGTGATTCAAAATCTGAGTTGTTTGAGGTCTCAAACCTTCTCTATAAATAGAGAGGCCAATTGTAAGAAAAAAGGTCAGAAAAAAAGAAGGGGAAACTAACACTCAAAATCATTCTTGCTGTCAAAAACCAGAATTGCCCACAAAACCTCCATTTTTTAACTTTGAAGTCCAAATCTTTGAATCTCATACCTTGCAAGTTTTCTCCAAACAAACCGTCCAAACACTCCCCATACATCATATAGAATTTGTTTAAACACAAAAACAACTTCTGTAACATCACTATCATCACTTCCCAAGCTCAACAACAGCTCATACAGCGGCTCAAACTCAAAGCACAAATTTTAGTTTCAAGGTAAGTTTTCTTGACTTTGAACTCTTCATACAAGCATCATTAATGGTTCATTTGTGAAGATAAAATGTAGTAACCATTGTCCTTAAAGCTAACCTTTTGTTTATCTTCCATTATTTTCATTATGTGTTGAGAACTAACCCAAGTATGAAGCAAAACAATGTTGAAGTAGAAAAAATGACAGTATGAGTCGACACATAGCCTTATGAGTCGATACATACTGCTTTACAGGCCCAAAACAGAAGGAAAAATAATGTATGAGTCGACACAAAGCACATATGAGTCGACACATGCAGTGTATGAGTCGACACAAAGCATATATGAGTCGACACATGCAGTGTATGAGTCGACACATACCATTATGTATCGACTCATATTGAGTTGATTTGGCAGTACATGGGAAAGGAAAATTATGTGTCGATGCATATGAGCTTGTGTCGACACATAATAGTTCAAAATTCATTTTTTCCTTCTTTTTACACTATTTTTATGTTTCCTTCATGGTTATTCGATATGGTTGTAATATTTAAGTTCCTACTTCATCCCCATTTGTAAATTATACCCTCATCCCCTAAATGATGTAATAGCGTAGGACTTTACATTTCCGCAATTTAACGCTTTCAAAAATAATTGTTAGTAATTAGGGTGTGTATGGCAAGATAAAATCAACAAGTAGAAAACCCTAATACAAGACAAAACAAGCATCCAAATCAAACACACTATTCACACATGCACCCTTAAGGTTAACTCCACTTGTTGCCTAAAAATGGTCATGTTATGCATGTGGGATGTCTTAGCAAAAACAATTGAAATACAAGATCATAGTCCCTCGATGACGCTATAAATGTTGCCTTTCAAAATGATCTTAGTCCCTAAAGAAAAATGCTAAGATACCTTGCAACATTGCTAATCATGGTTATACGATGACCCACGCCCATCCCGTTTACATCCAAAGATAGGGTTGCTTACCAAATCAATGGTAAGAAAACAATGTCAAAGGAAAATAAAATGAACAAGAAATACATTTGAGTAGGTAGATTGCTCCTAATTACTTGCTCCATCTCAAAACAAACACCCTTGCTTATTTTCAAAACAAACACCAACACTTTCAAAAACACTTTCAAAAACACTTTCAAAACACCTTTCAAACTTGAAAACATTTTCAAAATATCAACACTTCGTATACATTCTTACAAACGAGAATCATTACAAAGTTTGCCTAAACAATGGCACCTTTTCAAAATACTTTCAAAAAACCACACAAAGCACAATTTCAAACAAAAGCAAGTGATCTAGCAAGTAACTAAGAGCCCATGGAAAACCATGGATGAAAAGGATGCTAATACCTTCCCATTTCATAATTTACCCCCCGAACTCAAGAAACAATCTCAAAGGTCTTTCCTGTGCTTTTCCACCTTTCCTTTTGGATAAAAGAAAAGTCGGTGGCGAATCTTTCTAAACTGCAACATTTACGATCAAAACGCAAAACCTTCAAGTTAGTTCTCCCACCGCATCACAACAGGTGACCATGTTTTTATGAAGGTGAAAGATATGAGTACTCAATTTTGCAAGCCTTTCGCATACACGCTTGTCGAAAGTGGGTGGAAGAAGAGGTCAATGTTTTTTGAATTTCCATATTGGATGTCGTTGTATGTAAGACATTTTCTTGGTGTTATGCATATTGAAAAAAATGTATTTGAAAGTGTTATTGGTATGTGTGATACGGTGGGAGAACTGACTTGAGGTTTTGCGTTTTTTGTTCGCAAATGTTTCGGTTGAGCAAGAGTCGCCATCGAATTTTTATTTTATCCTAAGGAAAGGTTAAAAAGCACAGGAAAAACCTTTGAGATGTTTTCTTGGGTTCGGGGAGTAGATTATAGAAAGGGAAGGTATTAGCACCCTTTCTATCCATGGTTATCCATGGGCTCTTAGTTACTTGCTTAGATCACTTGCCTTTGCTTTTCAATTGTTTGAAATGGTGCTTTGTGTGTGTGGTTTTGAAAATGTTTTGAAAAAGATGCCTTGTCTAGGCAACCATTGTAACAATTCTTGTTTGAATGTTTTACAAGGGTGTTTGTCTTTTTGAAAAGATGTTTCAATGTTTTGAAAGTTTGTTTTGAAGTTGTATTGTGATGTGTGTTTTGAAAAATGGCAAGGATTGTTTTGCAAGACTGGTCAAGTAACCAAGAGCTATCTACCCTAAATTTCTCAAAGACCTTTCTCATGTTTTAACCCTTTTAACAGTGTTGTTTCACCATTGTATTTGGTGAACAACCTTGTGTTAGGATGTTAACAGGACGGGCGCGGGTCATCGTTTAGACCATAGAGGCAATAGTGCCAAGTATCTTTGGCAATTTTTCTCAAGGGACTTGATCATTTTTAGAATTTTTTTTATTAATAACCAAGTATTAAAAAAATATTTCGCAAATAACCGGGTTTCGGAAAAAATTACGCAAATAACCATGTTTGAGATGGCTCCATAAAGGAGGAGCCAAGTCATTTGGCGCATGCACCTAGGGTTTTGCCCTAGGCGCCATCTCACTTGGCGCCTCCATTGGCTTTTAGCCAAGTGAGATGGCGCATGCTCCTTAAAAAGGAGAGGAGGCGCCATCTCACTTGGCGCCTAGGGCAAAACTAGGGTTTTTTGCCGTTTTATAAATAATTCGTCCGTTTCTTTGAAATTTCTCACACTTTCTCGCGCAGTATTTTTATTTTGTACTCCCTTATTTACGTAATGACGTCGCCTATGATTTTTAGCAGAGATGGTTACGTTATATTCTCCGCCACGAAACCCGCGATGAAAATGAAATTCTGGCACATTCACTCCATGGAGCGTCTGAAGCGGGAGTTGATGCGGTGGCTAGATGGAGACATCGCCGAGGGGGAAAAAATTCGAAGGATCCAGCGAAAACGAACAACAACCTCGCATGCGACAGGAAGACCTAATGTGTGGTTGGAGGAAGTCAAAACAGACAGTGATGTAATGCTGATGATGCATGGGTCAGATGAAATTGTGTTAACAGTTGTAATTTCCTAGATTGATTATCGTTAATCATTGTTGTACGCGAAAACCCTAATTTAATTTCCTAGATTGATTATCGTTAATCATTGTTGTACGCGAAAACCCTAATGTAATTTCCTATATTGAATTTCTTAAATTGTGTGAACAGTTTTATTAACGGAAAACCCATAATGTTTACAACACAAATATTGAAAAGATTTATTGTATTACAAAATTTATGTGGTCGAGCCAGACGCCCGATTCGGACAGTTTTTGCGATTGTGTCCGACCTGACGGCATAAACCACACTTTCTTTCCAACCTGTCTAGATCGTCCATTTCTGTTGTTATGCGCCTGCTTTTGGGACGACCCTTCTTGTTCCTTCGCATTTGGTCATTGTGCCAAACTATATCACCGCTGTATTCAGGCCAATAGTCCGGTTTTGCCACCAAAGGAAAGTTGTTGTTGTAAACAGTTAGCAACGTCTCAGATTTATAAACGTTTGATAGCAGTTGAAGCGCGTCTTGATGGGTATGCGCACAAGCGGCAATGACATGAGAGCAAGGCATACGAAAAGCTTGAAACCTGCCACAATCGCACCATTGAGAAGGTAAAATGACCCTGTATTCCTGTCTTGCCAGGCCTTCATTGTGGTCAATTGTCTCTTTCACAATGAAGTTGTGGCTATGGCGGTCAAACCGTGTAACCATGTGAGTGTTGGCTTTTGCACTTTCAGCCTTAATGTATTTCATACAGCTTTCACTCCACAGTTGTCCTGATTGCAAGACCGAATACCACATTTCACCTCTTTTGGCAAATAACGCAGCCATCCTAAAATACGTGGATTTCACCAAGGCAGTGATGGGGAGGTTTCGTATGCCCTTGAATACCCCATTCATTGATTCAATGAGATTTGTTGTCATATGCCCCCATCTTTGGCCATTGTCGTATGACCTAGTCCACTTTTCGACCGATATGTTGTCGATCCACGTACCGGCTTCTGGGTTAGACAAACGGATCTCGTTGCGGTAATATTTGAATGTGGGCTGTGTCAGTGCGTATCCCGCATTCATCACCGCTTTCCGCAATGTTTTGTCCTTGACCTCCCTCGAGAAATTCTGGACGATATGCCTGATGCAATAGACATGCGTAGAAGGAGGGTCATGCCAACCATTTGCCGGATTATTATAGGCACTTTCAATAGAGGCATGTCTGTCCGAGATCAAACATAGATCCGGTTGAGGAGCCACGTGTGTACGAAGATTTTTCAGGAAAAAGCTCCAAGCACCACCGGTCTCCCCCTCGACAAGGGCAAACGCAACGGGGAAAATGTTATTGTTGCCATCTTGTGCAACTGCCATCAAAAGAGTGCCTTTGTACTTGCCATACAACCAAGTCCCGTCTATTTGTAGAATTGGTTTACATGATGCAAACCCTTCGATGCATGGTTGAAATGCCCAAAAGACGCGACTGAATATTCCGTTGCCATGTAGAACACTACCATCTTGGGCGTAAGCGGGCAATGTTTCCAGAACATAAACACTACCTGGAGAATATGTCTTTAGTGCATTGAGGTAGCGGGGAAGTTCTCGGTATGACTCCTCCCAGTTTCCATACACCCTTTCAATCGCCTTAGTCTTTGCTAACCACGCCTTACGGTAAGACGGAGTGTAGTTAAAAACTGTGGTGATGTGGGAGATGATTGTTTTCACCTTCAAAGAAGGGTCGTTGCTCACCAGGGGTAGGATTTCTTGACAGATTAGATCATGGTTGAGTTTTCGGTGGTCTTGTGATTGAGTGGAACTTACACAAGTATGGGTTGTCATGGAACCTATGACCCAGCAGTCACCCCTTAGTCTGTATGAAGCGGTCAGCTTGAACATGCAGTCAGGGTGGACACACTTGATCTTGTACCTTTCCGGGTTTACACGATCCACCTTATAATCAACAGAGTTGAGCATGTGAAACTTTTTGATGGCCCTTATGCATTCCTCCCTATTACGAAACTTGTCCTTCTCTTTTAAATTTTCATCTGATTGCATATACGGTTGGAAAAACAAGTCCGTAGAAGGTTCATCTCCGCCCATGTTGAAGTTTGTCATGTGCGTAGGTGGTGTGTAGATTTTGTCGGTAGGAATACTTGGGATGCCATCATCGTCAGAATCGTCGTTCACCATTTCATCGAACTCTAACTCGTTATCTTCTTCTTCATCATCAACTGCATCCACCTCGGCTTGCTCATTCTCCAAAGGATCAACCTCCTGTAACACCGGAGGCTCTACCTCCTGTGTCACCGGAGGCTCTTGAAACAGAACGTACAACTCAATAGAGTCGTTTCCAGAATAGACATGGCTGGAAATCATGTTCTGGAAATCCTCGTCATCTTGAATTGCAACCTTATAAAATATGACTTGGTTGTTTCCAAAATAGACTGGACTCTGATAAAATATCTGGGATATAGGGCCTCGTTCAAGTTTGGCCTCCAATCTTTTCTTAAAGTAGGAGAAATTTGCTTTCCCGTTTAAGAGAAATCGGACATTGTCGGTGTTTCTAAACAAAAACCCAACTGTGGGACACATGTATGTCTCACCGTTGAAATGTGCTTTGACAACAAATTGTGGTGAAGAGGCCATTGTGTAGAATTGTTTTAGGTATGAAGGTGGGAATGTTTTGGGTTTATTGATTATATGAAGGTATGAATGCTGGAATGTTTGAAGGTTAGATGACTGATTCGAAGGTTGGAAAATTTTACAGTTTATGTGAATGAATGTTATGTTCAACCTAAGGCAAAATATTTCAATTAAGTAAGTGATGCAACCCCCCAAGTCTGCCAATAATATTACATGCATGGGCTTATGCTGCCACCTAGCCTGGCCCTATTCTTCACACATAAAAGTTTTGTCTAAGCCTGCCACCCGTCTACTCCAATAGCCTTGCATGCAACAGAGAAAGGAATCCCAAAGGCTGTCACGTAGCCTGAGACAATGCTGTAAAACGTGACACCTCTTATTCGCCAAATGGGGTGGCGACAACATTCATTTTTGTACTATTTCGCCAAGTGAGATGGCGCCTCCCTTACTGTCCAATCGTATTACATGCATGGGCTTATGCTGCCACCTAGCCTGGCCCTATTCTTCACACATAAAAGTTTTGTCTAAGCCTGCCACCCGTCAGCTCCAATAGCCTTGCATGCAACAGAGAAAGGAATCCCAAAGGCTGTCACGTAGCCTGAGACAATGCTGTAAAACGTGACACCTCTTATTCGCCAAATGGGGTGGCGACAACATTCATTTTTGTACTATTTCGCCAAGTGAGATGGCGCCTCCCTTACTGTCCAATCGTATTACATGCATGGGCTTATGCTGCCACCTAGCCTGGCCCTATTCTTCACACATAAAAGTTTTGTCTAAGCCTGCCACCCGTCAGCTCCAATAGGCATGCATGCAACAGAGAAAGGAATCCCAAAGGCTGCCACCTAGCCTGAGACAATGCTGTAAAACGTGACACCTCTTATTCGCCAAATGGGGTGGCGACAACATTCATTTTTGTACTATTTCGCCAAGTGAGATGGCGCCTCCCTTACTGTCCAATCGTATTACATGCATGGGCTTATGCTGCCACCTAGCCTGGCCCTATTCTTCACACATAAAAGTTTTGTCTAAGCCTGCCACCCGTCAGCTCCAATAGCCTTGCATGCAACAGAGAAAGGAATCCCAAAGGCTGTCACGTAGCCTGAGACAATGCTGTAAAACGTGACACCTCTTATTCGCCAAATGGGGTGGCGACAACATTCATTTTTGTACTATTTCGCCAAGTGAGATGGCGCCTCCCTTACTGTCCAATCGTATTACATGCATGGGCTTATGCTGCCACCTAGCCTGGCCCTATTCTTCACACATAAAAGTTTTGTCTAAGCCTGCCACCCGTCAGCTCCAATAGGCATGCATGCAACAGAGAAAGGCATCCCAAAGGCTGCCACCTAGCCTGAGACAATGCTGTAAAACGTGACACCTCTTATTCGCCAAATGGGGTGGCGACAACATTCATTTTTGTACTATTTCGCCAAGTGAGATGGCGCCTCCCTTACTGTCCAATCGTATTACATGCATGGGCTTATGCTGCCACCTAGCCTGGCCCTATAATACACACATAAAAGTTTTGTCTAAGCCTGCCACCCGTCAGCTCCAATAGGCATGCATGCAACAGAGAAAGGCATCCCAAAGGCTGCCACCTAGCCTGAGACAATGCTGTAAAACGTGACACCTCTTATTCGCCAAATGGGGTGGCGACAACATTCATTTTTGTACTATTTCGCCAAGTGAGATGGCGCCTCCCTTACTGTCCAATCGTATTACATGCATGGGCTTATGCTGCCACCTAGCCTGGCCCTATAATACACACATAAAAGTTTTGTCTAAGCCTGCCACCCGTCAGCTCCAATAGGCATGCATGCAACAGAGAAAGGCATCCCAAAGGCTGCCACCTAGCCTGAGACAATGCTGTAAAACGTGACACCTCTTATTCGCCAAATGGGGTGGCGACAACATTCATTTTTGTACTATTTCGCCAAGTGAGATGGCGCCTCCCTTACTGTCCAATCGTATTACATGCATGGGCTTATGCTGCCACCTAGCCTGGCCCTATAATACACACATAAAAGTTTTGTCTAAGCCTGCCACCCGTCAGCTCCAATAGGCATGCATGCAACAGAGAAAGACACCTTACATTATTTGTAAATGCATGCATGCATATGTGTAACTCCCTAAGCATGCAAATGTGACACCTCGCATGCATGCAACCACTACATCAGAATTAGTTGCCTATAAATACATACCTTATGAAACATATCTCACACCCACACAACTCTCACTCTCTCACTCTCTGCTACGAAATATTTCTTAAGTCTATCATACTCCTTATTTCTTCCTAAGTCTTTCATTCACTCAAGCGTTCTGAAGAATGGCCCTTCTAACAATGGGAGATACTCACAGAGGCACAAGGGAAAACATTGCTGCATTTGTAAGTCTCTTCTTTGGTTATACATTTTTCATACTTTAAAAAACGTGTTGTTCATCTTAATTAATCTTACTCTTGTTTAATTATGATCTCAGGATACACAAAGATTCAGAATCCGTTCGCACAAATACCTGGCCCCCGACCCTTTTATCGTCCCTTATCTGGAATATGCAGGTTTTGGACACGTGATAAAGATCTCCAACTGCACCATTGACTCCAAATTCATCCTTGCAATGTTGGAGAGGTGGAGACCGGAGACCCATACATTTCACCTACCAATAGGTGAATGTACCATCACTCTCGAAGATGTCTACATGCTACTGGGCCTCCCTATTGACGGTAAAGCGGTGAACGGGTCGGTTCAACAACCCAACTCACAGTGTGAAGAACTGTTGGGTAGGGACATGGTAGAAGGGGGTGGAGCAAGAGGGCAGGGAATACTACTCACTGACCTTAAACGGCATTATGCAAGTATTGAATTAAATGAAAATTCCTCAGAAAATGACCGAGTAGTAAAAGCCCGGACGTATATAATGATACTTTTTGGTACTTTTTTATTTCCCGAAAGTACGGGAAATAGTGTAAATTTCATGTACTTACATTTACTAACCAATTTTGATAAAACTAGAAAATTTAGTTGGGGTTCTGCAGTATTAGCCCACCTGTACAGTTCCTTGTGCAAAAACGCAGTCAAGGAAAAATGTACATTTTATGGGTGCACATTTTTACTACAAGCCTGGGGTTGGTGGAGGATGGAGTCCTTAAACCCCATCAACAACAACACTTTTGGTTTCCCTTACGCAACAAAGTAAGTCATTAAGTTATAGCATTTATAACTATTCTTCTCTTTCCAAAATATATGCTAAAAATAACATGTTTCTCATTTCCTATAGGTACTGCGTGAGGGGTATGGATTACGGCAAGAATCCCAGATTCAATGTCGCACTCTACCGGAATCTGTTGGATCACCTAGGCCCAGATGACGTAAGTCGTAGCTTTTAACTTTTGGTCATTTTATTTATTTATACATTACTTTTGCGCTTACCTGATTTAAATTTTATCGCAGTTCGTCTGGAGACCATATTTGGGTTTGGACCATTCTCCAAATCCAGAGGATGCAGCAACTTGGACTGCAAAGACTGCACTCATTCGGTTCAACATTGTGGAGATGCACCACAGCGACCGCGTGAAGATGCAGTTCGGAATGATCCAAGAGATACCAAGTGACCCAACAGATTTGTCCCCCTGGCATCTAAAAAGGGTCGACGCCCAGTGGAATCTAACCAACTGGAAAGACTTTGCTCCAGAATGGTGTAAAATGTGGCAAAGGCGTCACCGCTACATCTTGCAATCCCCTGTTTTCCTTACTCAAGGTAACATGCGACACACCGATCAATATATGTCGTGGTACAGGTCGGTTAGTAACCCAGATATGCACGTGTCTCATCCGAGGTACTTGGTTGACCCACGCACACAATGGGCACAACCCTCGATTCCCCACCAACAAACCCAAAATCCTTCAACCTCAAACCCACCCCCAAGAAGAAACAGACCAACAAACACACAACCACATTCCCCACCACAACACAACTACAACCAAATGCCGTACTACCAACCACAGTCACCGCCAAACTACCAATACCCAGATATGCCTCAAACCCAACCACAATACCAACCCCAATACCAGCAAACCCACATACCCCATACCCAATTTCAGTCTTCCACATATCCCAATATGGGGCCCTCAACATCCAGCCTTAGCCCTGATATGGGAATGTCAGACGATTACGACCAACCCGACCAAACCTACCATCAACCACCATATCACCAAACAACCCAACATCCACAGTACCAAACAACCCAAGATCCATTTCCTTTCTACCCCCCATACTCAGACGACCAATGCTACCGACCAACCATGGAACCCCACCCACCGCCAACACGACCAAACTTCGAGGGCATGGGTAACCGACTGTACCAGAGCGGATCTTCGAGATACGGAGATCTTACTGATTTTATGGATTCGGATCGCATTGACTTCGCTGGGCCATCGACCTTGCCGCAACAGGAAACGAGACGGCACCCAGCAAGAGAAAGGCGAGGACGGGGATGCGGAACTGGGGGTCATTACCGGGTTCCTGGGGATCATTGATGTATCTTTTTTTTTTTCAGTATTTTTTGTATCTATTTTTTTACTGTTATTTAAATGTAAAACAGTTGAATGTAATTATTTTTTTTCAAATAAAAAATCAATTTTGGTTATCTCGGTCTAATACGCAACGCACAGGAAAGGAAAAAAAAATTTTTTTTTTGACCTACTTTACCACATAGGCGCCATCTCATTTGGCTTAGGGCTTGCCATTTGCCCTTAGGCGCCAAATGAGATGGCGCCTCCCTTATAAAAATAGGAGGATGCGCCAAATGAGATGGCTCCTCCTTTATGGAGCCATCTCAAACATGGTTATTTGCGTAATTTTTTCCGAAACCCGGTTATTTGCGAAATATTTTTTTAATACTTGGTTATTAATAAAAAAAATTCTCATTTTTAGGCAACTTGATAGCGTCATCGAGGGACTATGATCATTTGATTTGTTTTTGTTTTGCCAAAGACACTTAACATGCAACCATGGCCCATTTTTGAAGGCAACAAGTGGAGTAACCCTAATGGTGCAAGTGTGCATTGTGTTTGTTTTTTTATGCATGTTTATCTTGAATTAGGTCAAGCTATTTGTTGATTGATTTTTTCATACAAACCCTAGGTCTATCATGGCATAATTTGAAAACTTTTAAATGTGGAAATTTAAATGCTAAGCTATTACAACAATGATTATGGGGATGGGGGTATGTGATACGGTGGGAGAACTGACTTGAGGTTTTGTGTTTGTATTCACACTTGTTCGGTTTAGCAAGAGTCGCCACCGAATTTTTATTTGATCCTAAAGGAAAGGTTAAAAAGCACAGGAAAAACCTTTGAGATGTTTTCGTGGGTTCGGGGGGTAGATTATGAAAAGGGAAGGTGCTAGCACCCTTTTCATCCATGGTTATCCATGGGCTCTTAGTTACTTGTTTTAGATCACTTGCCTTGATTTTCAATTGCTTGAAATGGTGTTTGTGTGTGTATGGTTTTTGAAAATGTTTTGAAAAAGATGCATTGTCTAGGCAACCGTTGTAACAATTCTTTACTCGAATGTTTTACAAAGGTGTTTGTCTTTTTGAAAAGATGTTTCAATGTTTTTGAAAGTTGTTTTTGAAAGTTGTTTTTGGAAATTGTGTTGTGGAGTGTGTTTTAAAAAATGGCAAGGATTTGTTTTGCAAGTTGGTCAAGTAACCAAGAGCTATCTACCCTAAATTTCTCAAAGATCTTTCCTATGTTTTAACCCTTTTAACAGTATTGTTCCACCATTGTATTTGGTGGACAATCTTGTGTTAGGATATTAACGGGACGGGCGCGGGTCATTGTTTAGGCCATGAATGCAATAGTGTCAAGTATTTTGGCAATTTGCTTGAGGGACTATGATCATTTTATTTAGGCAACTTCGAAAGCGTCATCGAGGGACTATGATCATTTGATTTGTTTTTGTTTTGCCAAAGTACTTGACATGCAAACATGGCCCATTTTTGGAAGGCAACGGGTGGAGGAACCCTAGGGGTGCAAGTGTGAATTGTGTATTTGATTGTCATGCATTTGTCTTGTGTTAGGTTATCTAGCAGGTGATTTTGAATCTTCGCATACGAACCCTAATTACTACACAGTATATAGAAAGCGATAAATTACGGGAATTTAAAGTCTAAGCTATTACAAATAAGTATCCGAGAATGGGGGTACAAATATTTACAAATGGGGATGAGTCTTATCAGGATAGTAGTGTCCAAATAATATTTACAACCAAATCGAATCGCATTCTCAATGTAAAATGTAGCAATGTATAAGAATAAAAGCAATGTATCAAAAGTATTTGTGAAAGTGTATGTGATTATTTACAAGTGATAAAAAATGTTAACCTAATATATTATTAAGTATTTTATTTATCTTTGGGTTTTTGTTGATTATGTATAAACAAATGTTTTAGTGAAAAGAAAAGAAAAATGTTTTAAGTTTAGAGAGAACTAACATTTATACATTTTAGTTAATGTTATATAAACAAAAGGGTTTTAAAGAAAAAGTATTTAATTCAAAACAAACTAATTATTTATGTATCTTTTAATGTTTTATATACAAGAAAATTATTTAACTCAAAATTCTATTCTCATGTATTTTTAATTGTACTAACTAAAATAAAAAAGTATTTAAGAAAAGTTTATAAAAAAAGTTAATGTCTTCTTTTTATTTACCAAAAATATTAGTTTACATTATATACAAAAGAGGAAAAAATAAAGTGATAATAAATAATAAAAAGAAAATAGGGTATTAGTTTAAATGAAAAAGTCAAATGGGCTTTAGGCATTATGCTGGGCCCTAAAATATACATGGAAAGAGGTCAATAGGGGGGGGGGGGGCGCCAGAAATTGAGATTAGGCTTAATGTTTTTGTGAGGGAACAGGCCCAATGCGCTTTACAACATTTTGTTTAGGGTTCATTTGGCTTGTTTTAGATTTAGGGTTTACAGCGTTGAGCGACGCCGTTTCTATCATCATCTTCTTCGTCTCTTTACTTTCTCAAGCCATTGATGCTCTGAACGAAAATCCTCCCATGCTTGGCCACTGGATGCCATCTCCGCTTCCTCCTTCTCACGGCTTGCTCAAGGCGATGATTCAAAAGGTAATGATTTCGCTTTTTAGGGTTTTTTGTTCTTATCTTGCATATCTTGTCTTTTTCATGTCCTTACCTTTGATGCTCGTGTGGTGTGAGGTGCGAAGCAGAAAAAGGAAAGGGAAAAATACTACCTTTGTGGGCTTTTGGAGAAGAGGCGGAGAAACGGACAGGAGGCGTCCCCGGTGGCCAAGGCGAGGGAGTATGATGCGCTTGCTGGTTCCCTGGTATTTGTATCTTGTTCTTGTTAGGTTTTGTGATGATAGCTTTCTGAAAACCCTAGCTTATTTGCTTCTTTTCCTCTTCTGATCGCTTACCTCTGTGATGCTTGTTGTTGTGTTTCGAACCTCTGAATTGCTTGCTTCAGTTGCCTTTGATGATTATGATATCTGAGTTGCCTGATATGCTAACCCTATGATGAATTTGATTCTGAGGGTTTTATTGGTTTGAATGCTTTGTTCTGAGTTGCTTACTAGGCTTGTTGATATTTATATGTTGATGTTGGATTGCAATAGTTGATTTTTACTACTGTTGGCCCTATGATGAAGTTGTTCTGAGGGCTTTTCTATTTGGCTTGAATGCTTGGATTTGTTTGATCCTGATTCTGAGTATTTGAATGCTTCAGTGTTCTTGCTTCTGTCTTTTCTTTTCCTCTCTTGGCTTTGAGTGAGCTTTTGTCTATGATGATGATATTGACTATGAGATTGCTCAGTCCTTCTGAGTTGCTTTCTTTGTCCTCTTGGGCTTTGTTGGCCTTTTTTCAATGATGATGATGTTTGAACCTGAGATGCCTGTTTGCTATTATTTCACTTCTGAATAGCTTTTCCTCTCTTGATGTTGTGTTGGCTTTGTTACTTAATGATGAACTTTTTAGTTCTGAGAGCTTGGATGTTGTTGCTTCATGATGTTTGATGTTGAGTTTTGGATGGGTTGGAATCTAGCTTGCTTTGAACACAGGTTTGTTAGGTTGTAACAAAGCTTATTGTTTAGGCTTTTCTGTTTATGGATTACAGGCTTATTGGCTTGGTTACAGGCTTGAAGTTTTAGGCTTTGTGTAGTTTGACAGTTTTCTTTTAGGCTTGTGGGCTTGAGACAGGCTTGAGACAGTTTGGAATTTTGTTTGAGATTTATGCAGGTTAAGGCTTGAGGCAAGCTGTTTGTTTGTGGTTTGAGGCTACAGGCTTGAAGTTTTTGACACGGTTTGGAGGTTACAAGCTATGTTATTTCTTTCTATGTGGTTCTGCCTCCTTTACAGTGTTAAGATAATGTTTGTTTTATATCTCTTAAGCCTGCTTGTAAGCCTCTACTTCTCTCTCTCTTTCTCTCTCCACCGAAAAAAGCATTGTTTATTGCTTTAAACTGTACTAATTTCTGAAAAAGTGATGGCCTGGAAAAATGATGAATTTGAAATAAGTTTGCTTGCATTGTTAGCTTTGCTCTGTGTACTTTCTTCTTTTCCAGATTTCCTGCATATCTTTTGTGTACTTGTTGATATCTCTTTGACAGCCTTTGGACAGTTTGTTTTGACATTCAGTTTGCCTTTGACATCTTAGTTTGCCTTTGTAACTGTAACTTGGCTGTTTGCACTTATGCTGTTTGTTCAATTTGAACTTTGTAACTTGTTTGTTTCAGTTTGACTTTGCAACTTGTTTTGGCATATTCAGTAGCTTGCCCCTTTTCATGTAGCTTTGTGCATTTGGTTCAATTATGAATCCTTGTACATTTTTATATTTGCAAACATATTTCCTTTCCCTCTTTGTGAACCAAGAGTATTCTTGTGATTTGCAGAGAGGGCGAACAAACTGATTCCGGCCAACACTTTTAATGATGAGCTTTTTATGATTAACTGTCTGAGAATGTTCTTAATTTATCTGTACTGACTTTTTTTTTTTTGCAGATAAAAAATTAGTTGAGCAATGGGGAGCAGCAGTAGAAGATGAAGATTTAGGAGATTTAGGATATAGTTTTAAATTACCTTTAATCATTGTAACAATATTAATGTAAACATCTGTAAATAAATTTACAGTGTTCAAATAATAATTGTAACAAACAATTAAAGATGAATAAAAATCATTCTTCGTCAGATATTTCTTTAATTCTTCTGCATTCATTTATTTAATTACTTTAATTTCTTGAATTATAATAATTGGAAATTATCCAATAATTTTAACTTAGAAATTATAAATAATCAATAAACGTCCGGCGTTCCGAATAACCAAAAAACATCGCACAGTTAAACAAGCAACGTCCATATGTCCTTTATTTCACTAATTAGACCAAACACTTCAAACTCTCAATCAGAAGCCTCAGCCCATATCCCAGATGTTTAGACCTTGAGAAACAAACAGAAATCTTGATTAAACGTCAAAGCAGTGTAACAACCAATTAAAACACCATGGATTCAAATTCTTCTGAAACTGCGCGTGCAAACCCTAATTCTTGATTTAATGTCAAAGAAGCGTCTTCTTGATCAAACCCTGAGCCAAACTCAAACAAACCCTAGCAACCTGCCTGAACTGATTCAAAAGTTAATGGAAACCTTAATTTTGTCTGACTGATGAGAAAAGTCTGTTTGACCGATTCTTAAGCCAATCTGAAAAATCAGGGAAAGCCCGAAGCTGTGTTTTCTTGTGGAAAAGAGAGGGAAAATTTTAGGGTACAACAGTTACCCCTGGTCAATCTTCTTGAACCTGAAGAGTTAGATTGGCAAGCTTGCCGTTCACGACTCGAAGGTAAAAGGAGATTGGACACTAGAGTGCCCAAAAAATTTGCACTCGTCAAAGCGTAGTTTGAGGGAATGGGCTTAAAGATGCCATTTGGTGATGGGCTTAAAGATGCCATCTGGAGATGTGACAGAGGGATGGGCTTAGAGATGCCATCTGGAAATTGCTGGTAGGAGGATGGGCTTAGAGATGCCATCTGGAAATTGCTGGTAGGAGGATGGGCTTAGAGATGCCATCTAGAAATGTTTGTTGAACTGTATGTCATTGGTGAGTGGGTGAGTATCAGAAAGGTATCCATGTTTTGGAACATCTCTGAACTGGGGGTCTGAATAAGCAATGAATTGACATCCGTATCTGGAAGCATCCGCAAACTGTCTTCCATAGTTGCATCTGAACAAGCGATAGATTAACATCCGTGTTTGGAGAATCCGTAAACTGTTTTCAGAAGTCTTGAATCTGAAAAAGAGATAGGTTAACATCCGTGTCTGGAGAACCCGTAAATTGTTTTCAGAAGTCTTGAAGTTGAATAAGCAATAGATCAGCATCCATGTTGGGAAGCGTCCGTAAACTGTTTTCAAAAGTTGAGTCTGAACAAGCGATAGATTAACCTCCGTGTTTGGAGAATCTGTAAACTGTTTTCAGAGGTCTTGGAATCTGGAATAAGTATCAGAATGTCTCCATGTCTGGGTCACATCTGAACTGTCTCTGGAAGGAATCTGGAATAAGTATTAGAATGTCGCCATGTCTGGGTCACATCTGAACTATTTCTAGAAGGAATCTCGGAAGATGATGATCTTTGTCTGTTGATTGATCTTTCCTGAAAAGGTAAAGAGTTAGTTGTATTAAATTTCATGATGTAATGAATTGTACTTCATCAATGCTTATGATATGAATGTAATGAATGTGCATGTAAGTGAATGAGCTGTCTTGCTGAGGATAGATGAATCCTGGATAGCCGGAGATAATAGAATCTTGACTGCTACCGGGGAAAGTGAATCCTTGACTGCTGCAGGGGATTGCAAGAATCTTTTGATCGTTGAAAATGAGGAGTCCTGGGACCACCGTTGGGGAATCAGGAGCTTGGGTTGTATGCCAATCTACTGGGGATTCCTGTCTTGAGGAGATCTTCATTGGGAATATCTGAATATCCTGTGAGGAACTGAGAATGAGAGTCTTCATTCTGCTTGGGGATTGATAGTTGGAAGTTTTAGCTTCGCTGGGGATTGCAAGAATCTTTTGATTGCTGCAGGTACTGATCTGGGATAAGTATCGGAATGTCGCCAAATCTGGGTCACATCTGAACTATCTCTAGAAGGAAATCTGGAATAAGCATCAGAATGTCGCCATGTCTGGGTCACATCTGAACTATCTCTAGAAGGAAATCCGGAATATGTTGATCTTGATTTTGTTAAGGGTCAGAAATTGGGAGCATACCAATCTTCTGAGGTGATGAGAATCTTCATTCTGTTAACTGTCAGAAACTGGGAGTATACCAATCTTCTGAGGTGATGAGAATCTTTATTCTGTTAACTGCCAGAAACTAGGAGTATACCAATCTTCTGAGGTTTTAAAGATGAGAGTCTTCATTCTTGAGAGAAACAGATTTTTAGGAGCTTCAGTTGTCCGTTATTCTGTTGGTGGTTGTAACTTCCAGCAGGTGATGAAGGAGATTTTTGAACGCTCTTGAATTCCAGCAGGTGATGAAGGAATTTTTGACGATTACTACTCCAAAAGATGAAGGAATCTTTGATTACTACTTCAAAAGATGAAGGAATCTTTGATGATTACTACTCCAAAAGATGAAGGAACCCTTGATTACTACTCCAAAAGATGAAGGAATCTTTGATTACTACTCCAAAAGATGAAGGAACCTTTGATGATTACTACTCCAAAAGATGAAGGAATCTTTGATTACTACTCCAAAAGATGAAGGAATCTTTGATTACTACTCCAAAAGATGAAGGAATCTTTGATTACTACTCCAAAAGATGAAGGAATCTTTGATTATTACTTCAAAAGATGAAGGAACCTTTGATGATTACTACTCCAAAAGATGAAGGAACCTTTGATGATTACTACTCCAAAAGATGAAGGAATCTTTGATTACTACTCCAAAAGATGAAGGAATCTTTGATTACTACTCCAAAAGATGAAGGAATCTTTGATTACTACTCCAAAAGATGAAGGAATCTTTGATTACTACTTCAAAAGATGAAGGAACCTTTGATGATTACTACTCCAAAATATGAAGGAATCTTATCTGTCGATCAATCTGCATATGTTAAGAATGCTGTTGAAATGTAATTTGTTCTGGAGAATAAATCCTTGACAAATGTTGGGGAAATAAACCCATGACTGCAGGTCTGCTAGAGAGGTTTCATCACTGCCCCCAGTATCAGATGCGTGTGATATTTCCAGGAAACTTGGACTGTTCGTAACCCTTAAGATTGACATTCGAATGCCCCAAGTGATGGTGAGGGAGAGTTGCCCCAGGTTAATCTGTAATTGAGAGATTTGTTAAAATCTTGACTGGACTGCCCCAGGTTAACTGAACTTTGAAAGATCTGTTGAAACCTTGACTGGACTGCCCCAAGTTAACTGGATAGTTTACATGTCAATGCCCCCTTTGTTGATAGGAGATTTATCAATGGGAGTGTCATCCTTTTTGAAGTGATTTTGCTCACCGAGAGAGCTTTCGTTCATCTAATATTCATTGTGTGAATTTCTCCGCTATCAAACAAATAGCCAAATGCAAACAGTGATATTCAAGTAATGCAAAGTTTATGTCTGTCTCGAAGTTTTGAAAAATGCGTTTTTTAGCAGAAAACTTTTTATAAGACAAATTCAACACAAGATTTAGGGCAAAGCCTTACAGGAGTCAGGATACCTTTTGTAACAGTATGCTTTCGAACTAACCCGTGCTTCAATTAGGACTTTTGAAGGGTTGTAACGTGGCTTGGTTCACGGTTTAAGAAACAAAGGATAAAGGCTCAAAGTATATTTGTACCCACTCGCTCTTCGTGATGTCCTTCAATCCTAAACTCAGTTAATTGTGCGTCGAACTCTATTCGAGTTCGGAACAACTTTTGGGTGATGGTTTACCAATTGAATTTTATGGTAAGGCAGTCATTTTTGCAACTTTTTTCATGTTGTTTGAGGATTTGTAGTGACCTCGTTCTTTTGATTTGTTATCCCTAACTTTTTCCTGACTGTTCCTGCTTTCGAGATTACAGTCAGCGGGATGCCCCAGCTTTCTTAAGCCTCCTTTGTAGGTTTTGGCTTAGTGGGCTTTTCTCTTTTGAGAGATTGTGACTGCCTATGAGATAAGGAACCATCACTGTCTTTTAATTCCAGAGGAATGCTTTTCTTTTTTTGTGATGTCGTTCGTTGTATTACGAACTGAGAGTTTGCGACTTCAATACGCATCTTTTTTGAATTAACTGAGAGACTACCCTGCCCCAGGTTTAAATCAAAGGTTTCAATTTGTTTAGAACAGAAAACTCCTACTTCTTTGGCTTGAAGGGGTTGACTAGGGATTATCTTCCTTATAACTCCAGTGTTTGGGAATTGAAAGAAATGCCTGTACATCATCAGCAAGGTCTGTTCAAAAGCATACTGTATGAGATTATGGTATTGTTTCGTCATCCTCCCTCTAAAGGCTTGCAGCTTTTTATCAAGAGTTAAAATATCATAAGAAAGCATAAGAGTAGTGAAAACGAATGGATGAATTCAAGACAAACATATGCAATGCATTAATGAAACAGAGTTTGACATCAACAGATAATTGTTTGAATAACAAAGAGATTACAACTTGAAAATTCAAATGAAACAAAAGTGTTCTCAATGATTTGTCAAAGGAGCAGTGATTATGCTAGAGTCTCCGGAGGGTCGAACTCGATCTCTTTGGCATCAATCAACTCTTGAATCTTGTTCTTCAAAGTCCAACAGCTGTCAGTGTCGTGTCCAGGACTGTTAGAATGGTAGGCACATCTCACCCTCGGGTTATACTTGGAAGAGGAAGTATCAGGATTTTGAGGAGGATCCTTTAGCGTGATTAGCTTCAACTTCAGCAAATATTGTAATGCTTGAGACAAAGGCATGTTGATGTCAGTATACTGCCTTTCTTGATATCTTACCCTACGCCTCTTGCCCCGTCTTTGTTGAACAGGTGTGGGATCAGAGATTAGGATTGCCCCTACATGTTGACCATGATGACTCTTTTGACCAATCACTGCATTGGACTCTTTCTTCCCATTGTAGGGAATTATCTGAGTATCAGAGGGTGTAGTTCCTTGGATCTTTCCACTTTTGATGCCAGCTTCGACCCTTTCGCCAGCCAGTATTAGCTCGGTGAACCCGGCTGAGGAGCTTCCAATTAAATGATTGAAGAAAGGCCCTGTCAAAGTTCCCATGAAGATGTCAATCAGCTCCCTGTCAGTTAAAGGGGGTTGCACCCTACCAGCCAAATTTCTCCACTTTTGAGCGTATCCTTTGAAGCTCTCGTTGGAACCCATGGTCATGTTCTGCAATTGCACACGAGTTGGTGCAAGATCAGCATTGTATTGATACTGTTTGTAAAAAGCCATAGCTAAATCTTCCCAGGTGTGGATGCGAGAACTCTCCAATTGATAGAACCACTCGAGTTGAGCCCCTACCAGGCTTTCTTGGAAGAAATGGATCCAAAGCTTTGGATCAGTTGTGTATGGTTGAATCTTGCGGACATAAGACTTCAGGTGCATCTTAGGGCAAAAGACTCCATCATATAGGGCCAAGGTAGGGACTTTGAACTTTGGAGGGATGACCAATCCAGAAACTAAACCCATGTCTCCTAAATCCAAGCCAGGTATTTGTTGAACCTCCATGGCATTAAGGCGATCCTCCAACTGTTTGTACTTGTCATCAGCGAGAGGATATTGTTCCTCGGAGTAGTCAGCTTCATCAATATCCAAATTGTGGTCTTCTTCAAGACTGGCCCCTTTGTATTTGAGAAGGAGAGCTTCAGATCCTCTTGCCCTTTACCCATAGCCAGAAGCATTTGCTGGAATTGAGCATTTTAAGCTTGGAGGTCTCTCACCATTTGTTCCATATCCATCTTACTGAAATAAACAGTAGGAAGATAAGGAGACCTGTATGGGAAACCTGTTATGCAATGATATGTATGGTATATGTATGTGTGATCGGTGGATCTGGAACTGACTGTTTAACGCTGGTTCGCAAAATGTCGCAGAAGCAAGAGTCGCCACCGTCTTTTATTTTCTCCAAATGGAAAGGACAAAAGCACAAAAAAATTCCTTATAGAGATTGCTCTCGGTTCGGGAGGTAGATTTATAGAAAGGGAAGGTGTTAGCATCCTTTCTATCCATGGTTATCCATGGGCTCTTAGAAACTTGCTCATTTGTGTTTTCAAAATTGTTTGTTTGCTTTTCAACTGTGGGTTTAAAAGTTTCTTTGAAAATTTCAGTTCGACTCTTGTATCAGCCCTCAAGAGTGTTTGAAAATTTGCTTTTTGAAAGCTTTTTGAAAGGTGTCAGTGTGAAAAGAAGTTTTTGATTTGTTTTGAAATTAGAGCAAGTATCTATGAGTTCTCTACCTACCCTAAGGAATTAGTCTGTGTAAATGTTCTTAAAGTAGTGCCATCCCACCATTGAGAGGTAGGTAGCACCACCGTTGGAGGTGTTCGGGTCAATTCGAGGGTTCGGGACATTGTGGTCACCAGAGCAATAGGAAGACACCTTAGAAGCTACCCTCATGCCATGTTCATGGACATGAGGACTTACTAAAACGTCCTCTACTCGACGACCACTTTTCGAGGGGAAAGGCAACAGTGAGGCGTACCCTAGGGGTGGTGTGTGATTTGTGTGTCGTTTTCAATTAGGTTTATCTTGTTCATGCATTGGTGATCTACGCTTTGTTTTTATTTTTTGGCATTCATTCTTTCATGCAAGTTATTAACAGTTAAAAGACGCGAGAAGGTACAAGTCCTACGCTATTACAAAGGCGCGGGTCTACATCGCCAAATTAATCCAAGACCCGATTTGAAATAAAATAAAAATACGGAAAGATAAATGTCTAATTAATCTATTACACGGCTTTGGGGCAATTACATGAAATTTATAAGAAAAGAAATTAAATAAGCGCGCGAAACGAAATTATAATCGAAAGCGAGGGCGTTGGACCCTTTTAAAGAAATTAAATTGAAATTATGAAATTAATTAAGTCAAATAAAGGAAAAAAGACTTATTTTTTTGATATTTTTTGTATTTTATGAAATTAAGAGAATTAATGGAATTAAAAAAAAACCTAATTCTAAACTATTTTTAATTTATTAAGAAAATGTTTAAATTAGACCTAATTTTAATTAATTATTTACATGGCAATTTATTTATAAAAATAATTAATATTTAATAATGATAAAAGAAAAGAAAAAGAATAAAAGTATTTAAAACCCTAATTCTACATTTTTTAGTTTATTAAAAAAACATTAAAATTAAACCTAGAATTAAAAACTAAATTAATTAATAAAATTTATTTACAAAAACATTTAAATAAAATTTATTTTTATTTTTTGTCTTTCTGATTTTTTTGTTATTTTTTAGGTTGTAAAATTATTTTTTATGAATTGAATAAAACAATTATCATAAATAATCAATTAAAGAAATAAAGAGCAAAAATAAAGAAAGAAGAAAATTGGAGGGATGGACAAACTCTGGGGTGTCTGAACCCAATCAGGAGGTATATTTGAGAAATTTGGCCCATTGAAATCCCAGCCTGTTTGACTTTTAAACGATCACCTGCAGACCCATTGACTGGCGTACACAATGGAACTCACATGATAGCCATTAGATTGTGGTTCTGGGACACTTGGCAGGCGCAGGATTTGGAGTGCACGATAGTCTTTTGGTGAGAAGCTGCACAGGAGCATGTTAATTGAAAAAATATGAAATACATAGGGGGACCTGGGAATCGAACCCAGGTCCCAATGCTTGCCAGCACCACGTTCCACCAACTGAGCTGTTTTGCCACTTTGTTATTATAATGGAAAGGAATTAATATATAAAAACAAACACACCAATGCTATTAATAAAAAAAAACGCGCTGAAATTTGAATAGTCCAACCAAGATAGGACACGCAGGCTTCGTCCTCATTGTACCTGTAATCAGAAAAGAGATAGCGGGGGTTTTAAACCCCCACTAAATATACCCTACGAAAAATAGCGATTACACCATGGGCCATGATAAATTAGGCGCGAGGTGATGAACAGGTTCGTCTGGAGCTTCTGAGTCCAATGGTCCTGGTCTTGTTGTCTAATTTTTCCTGAAGAGGAAAGCCCTAATTTTACAGCTTTGAAACCCTAACGAGCTCCAATGGTGGATTCATGTATAGGGCACGAAAAGTCAATTGAATGGCATGGTTAGCTTCAGAATGATTAGACTAGTACAAATCAAGCGTTAGAAATCAAAAATATGGCATGAATTATGAAACACGATTATGCATAAAGTTTGAGGAATTTTGACTTTATTCTACCACTTCTTGATGCGTAGGGACTGGAAAAGGATTCAGAAAGCTTCCTTGATGCCTTGGCCAGCTATTGGAATGCTTATTTCGCTTTGAATTGCACTGAAATTATGTTTTCAATTTTGACTTTTTTCACAAAAAATGCAAAGTGTGTATGAGGTTTGGGCGCAGCTTCAAGGTCTTGTGCATTAGGTTTAGCATCCTGTATATGTATGGGACGAATTAGGGTAGAAATTTGAGTCCATAACCCTTTGCATTGATGAATCAAATATTTGATTTCCATGGAATCTTTTTCAATCTTTTCCTCATGAAGAACATGGCAATTTGCACCAAATCTTTCCTTTTTTGATGTGCACGAGATCTTGAGTGAATAATGAGGGCATATGCTGCATAAAAAGATTCAAACACATTTGTTTAGTATTTTTGTCATATTTTATTTAATTAAATGAATTAATGGTGATAAAAATTCAAATAAATAATAAAAAATGATGAAATAAATCCCCTTTTGGTAAAATGGTCGTGCATAGCCTTTGGATAATGATTCTTGGAAGAAAATGTGGCCCATTAGCAATTTTGAGGCATTTGAAGCAAAGTTGACTTTTCAAAATTCCCAAAACTTTCCCAACTTCCACAAGGCATATCTTGCTCAATTTTTAAGCTTTGATCATTTTCTTGGACATTTTGGAAAGGTCTTGAAGTCCTCTAACCAATTCCTTTGGTCCCATGTCATTTTGATTTACCAATCTCAAGTTATGGTCTTTGACTTAAAGTCCCTTTTTGTTGACTTTTGAAAATGACCTATAATGTTGAAATTGATAACTTTTTGTGAGAGAATTTCTTGGACTTGAAGTGTGAAGAGGAGTTGTAGGAAATGTCTTTATCTTCAAAATGAGCTTTGGATGGAATTTTTCTGATAAACCATGTGGAAGTTATGCCTTGGTCAAGTTACAGTTGACTTTTTCAACTGTCCAAATATGGAAACTTTTGCATCTTGAGACTTTTTGAACCATGCCTTGAGAATCATGATCAAGCATTGATCAAATGATGTTTGTGGCTTCGAAATAATATGTTGACCAAAAATTTGGACTTTTGACTGTCAAATGACCATTTTGCCCCTACAGTTGACTGTTGAGCAATTAGGGTTTTTGACTGTGCAATTTTGTGCTGTGAGTCTTGAAACTTGACCTAAGGATGCTTGACAATGTTTGTAGGCATGTGGGACTTGCTTGGACCCTTGGAAACTTCAATTTCTTTGACAGAACCAAAACCCTAATCTTGACTGTTAGGAAGCCATTGAACTGTGCAACCCTTGGGGAGATTTTGAAGCATGCTCTTTGTAAATCTTGAAGAATATGGGAGGGCAAATTTTGGGGTACAACAGTTGCCCCTGTTCAATCTTCTTAGACCTGAGGATGTAGATTGGCTGTTGTGCCCTTCGTAATCCGAAGGTGGAAGATGATTGAACACTAGAGTGCCCAGAAATTTGTGCTCACATAGTAGTGTGATGATGGGAATGGGCTTATAGATGCCATTTGGAGATTGATGGATAGGAAGATAGGCTTATAGATGCCATTTTGAGAGGTGATGGGTAGGTGGATGGGCTTATAGATGCCATCTGGATGTCGATCGCATAAGATATTCCTTAGCGAGAACTTGCGTACCTGAAAAAGAAAGATGATTACCTGACCTGTTACAGGAGCTGGTCTTCAAACTCTTTGTATAGATGCGCCCTGACTGGTTACAGGAATTGAATCTGGAGCTTCAAACGGTGATGAATGAACCAGGGATGGTTACTACCTCCACGGGACGGTGAGAGAACCTTGGATGATTACTACCTCAACAGGAACGTTGAGAGACCCTTGGATGATTACTACCTCAACAGGAACGATGAGAGAATCCTAGATGATTACTACCTCAACAGGAACGCTGAGAGAATCTTGGGCGACTTCAACCTCAACAGTAACGCTGAGAGAATCATAGGCGACTTCAACCTCAACAGTAACGCTGAGAGAATCTTGGGCGACTTCAACCTCAACAGTAACGCTGAGAGAATCATAGGCGACTTCAACCTCAACAGTAACGCTGAGAGAATCTTGGGCGACTTCAACCTCAACAGTAACGCTGAGAGAATCTTGGGCGACTTTAACCTCAACAGTAATGCTGAGAGAATCATAGGCGACTTCAACCTCAACAGTAACGCTGAGAGAATCTTGGGCGACTTCAACCTCAACAGTAACGTTGAGAGAATCTTGGGCGACTTCAACCTCAACAGTAACGTTGAGAGAATCTTGGGCGACTTCAACCTCAACAGTAACATTGAGAGAATCTTGGGCGACTTCAACCTCAACAGTAACGCTGAGAGAATCTTGGGCTACTTCAACCTTAACAGTAACGCTGAGAGAATCTTGGGCGACTTCAACCTCAACAGTAACGATGAGAGAATCTTGGATGTCTTCTACTGGGATAGGAATCAGGGAGATCTTAGGGTCGATCTGACTGAACCAGAGAAGACCTTTGACTGGATAAGAATCAGGAAAATCTTAGGGTCGATTTAACTGAACCGGACAAGGTCTTGGAATCTTCAACTGGATAAGAATCAGGGAGATCTTAGGGTCGATCTGACTGAACCAGAGAAGGCCTTTGACTGGATAAGAATCAGGAAAATCTGAGGGTCGATTTAACTGAACCGGACAAGGTCTTGGAATGTCTTCAACTGGATAAGAATCAGGGAGATCTTAGGGTCGATCTGACTGAACCAGAGAAGGCCTTTGACTGGATAAGAATCAGGAAAATCTTAGGGTCGATTTAACTGAACCGGGCAAGGTCTTGAAATCTTCAACTGGATAAGAATCAGGGAGATCTTAGGGTCGATCTGACTGAACCAGAGAAGGCCTCTGACTGGATAAGAATCAGGAAAATCTTAGGGTCGATTTAACTGAACCAGACTAAAGTCTTGAAATATAGCTGAGAACTTAACTGGATCTTTCCTGAAAGGTAAAGGTCAGTCATATGCAATACATGATATGGATCAAGTAATGATGTTCTCAACATAAATGAGATTTGTAAGATATGATGCGTATATGCATGCTATGTTTATGAATGTATGTTTTTGTTTTGGAAAGTAAATCCTTGACGGGTGCCGGGAAGTCATATCCTGGGCTGATGTTGGGAGAATAGTGCTTTGTTGTTTCCGCTGGGGAGTGATAGTTGCAAGAATACCGGCAGGAGAAGATAACTCCATTGGGGAATAATCTTGGTGAAGAGATTACTCTGCGGGGAATAACTACTCTAGCGACCTTGCTGGGGAACCATACTCTGTGGAAAGAGAGGTACTTTGCCAGAATGTTGATGGTAACTTCGCTGGGGATACCATTGTTATGTTGGAAGTGTTAATGGACTTCGCTGGGGATAAGAAGACTTTGCCGAGAACGATCTTTCCGTGGCTTTTGGCTGAGGATAACCCAGTTATATCCTGGTAGGGAAATAACCTTTGAATAAAGTCGGGAGACGCGTTCGTGCTCTACGGGGATAAGCTTCCAGAATCTACTGGGGATAAGCTTACTGCTTGGGGAGATGGATCCCAGATTTCCTGGGGAAACTGGATTGGACTCTCCTGGGGAAGTTTTGAACTGTATCGGGGAAGTGACTCCATTGAATGTTTGATATACCGCCGAGGAACAATCTTTAGGTCAAGACTGCCGGGGATGCTTGTTAAGAATATCTGTATATTGTGCTGGGGAATGTTGAGATCTACTGGAGGATACCCAACTTCCTTAAGGCTGACTGTAACTTTGCTTGGGGAGAGCGTATTGACTTGGTGACGCACTCTCTGGGGAATTAAGATATACTGGTTATGTTCTTCAGCCGAACTTACCTTGGTACCTTGGTGGATAGAGCAATTGGAACGCTTAGACAACTTATTATTGCCCCTGTTTCTAATGTTACATGTAATTAATCCTTTGTTTCGTATGCAAATATTCATGAGTTAGCAAATTATTGTCAATGCATATATCACAAATTGAACCTTGGACGTTCTTCGCAAAACAAAACAAAAAAAAGGAAAAAACAAAAGGCAGTTTTAACTGAAAAGTGATCTTTTTATTGATTTTTTTTTGAATTTGCCTGTAAAATAGGTGTTTATGTACAAGAGGCTGACGTCCTAGTAAGAGAACGCCGCCGAACAAAAGAGTTTATACAAATTTGTACAAAGGAAAATAAACAGTTGTGTGAATAGAATGATCCCACTGGGTTCCAACTCTGCTATCGCCTTTATATCTTCGAGCGTCTCATCACTTGATGACCTAGTTGACGATGAAGCTGATCGATCGATGCCGTCTGAACTTGACGTAGATACCGGATTCTGGATGCAAAGTGATCCAATGAGACATAGTGTTACGCTTTTATTCCTAACTTTTGCCTGGACCGCCCTTTCGGGTTTTCAGTCCACCGGGATACCCATTTTTGCCCAAGCCGCCTTTTCAGGTTTTCAACTTGTCGGGTGTACAGATTTTTTTCATTTCATCCCTTCATTTTGCCCGAACCCTTTTGGTTCGCCGGGAAGCCCTAATTTTTGCCTAGGTATGTCAACCTAGCGGGTCTTTATTATGCGTAGTATCTTTTTACTATGTCTGCATTGGCAGGGTGAGGAAGGTCATCACCATCCATGTTGGTTAGAATCATGGCTCCTCCTGAGAACACATGTTTAACCACAAATGGCCCTTCGTACGTGGGGGTCCATTTGCCCCTTGGATCACTCTGAGGAAGGATGATGCGTTTGATTACCAGATCCCCAACTTGATACTCTTGTGGTCTGACCTTTTTGTTAAATTCCCTGATCATTCGTTTTTGGTACGTCTGACCATGACAAATAGCAGCAAGTCTCTTTTCATCAATTAAGTTTAGCTGATCAAGTCGTGTCTGGATCCAATCATCTTCGTTCAGATCTGCATCCTTCATTATCCGGAGAGAGGGTATCTGCACTTCGATTGGTAGGACTGCCTCCATGTCGTAGACCAAGGAGAAGGGAGTTGCCCCGGTTGACGTCCTGGCTGAGGTACGGTACCCATGTAGAGCGAACGGTAACATCCCGTGCCAATCTTTATAAGTCACTGTCATCTTCTGCACGATTTTCTTAATGTTCTTATTCGCTGCTTCTACAGCCCCATTCATCTTCGGCCGATAAGGAGAAGAGTTGTGGTGCTGTATCTTAAACTGCTCGCAGAGCTCAGTGATCATCTTGTTATTGAGGTTGGTACCGTTGTCTATAATGATCCTTTCTGGGACGCCGTATCGACAAATCAGGTTGTGCCGAATGAACCGTGCCACAACAGTCTTGGTTACCGTAGCGTAGAAAGCTGCTTCAACCCACTTCGTGAAGTAATCAATCGCCACCAGAATGAAGCGATGTCCATTGGACGCTGTAGGTTTAATCTCACCGATCATATCTATGCCCCACATTGCAAACGGCCAAGGCGCTGTCAAGACATTCAGAGGAACTGGGGGAACATGCACCTTGTCTGCGTAAATCTGGCATTAAGTCAAAGGCCATAACTTGAGATTGGTAAATCAAAATGACATGGGACCAAAGACATTGGTTAGAGGACTCAAATACCTTTCCAAAATGTCCAAGAACATGAGCAAAGCTTAAAAATTGAGCAAGTTATGCCTTGTAGAAGTTGGGAAATATTTGGATATTTTGAAAAGTCAACATTGATTCAAATGACCTAAAAATGCTAATGGGCCTCTTTTTCTTCCACAATTCATTATCCAAGGCATGTGCACGACCATTTGGCCCAAAGGGAAGTTTTTCTTCATTTTTTATTATTTATTTGGATTTTTATTATTAATAATTCATTTAATTAATTAAAATACATGGAAAATACTAAACCTAGGTTTTTCAATCTTTTTATGCATATAATATCTCCAAGATTTCGTGCCTAACCAAATATAGAAAGAATCAATGGAATTGGACATGATTTGTTTCAAAAACATGTGAAAAAAGATTGCAAAATAATGGCTTGAAAATCAAATATATTTTTCATCAATTCATGGATTTGTGATCAGTTTCTCAACCCTAGAACCTTCACACATAAGTACCAAGTGCAACCCTAATGCATACGGACTCCAAGCTGCGCCACATACCAAGAAACAAACTTGAACTTTTTGCTTGAAAACTCAAAACTGAAAACACACTTGCAGGTCGTTTCAAGCCACAACACTGATTCCATTGTGTTCCTGAGGCTTCAAGGAACATATACAGATCAAAATCATTCATCCTAACATCAGGAATTGGTAAAACGAACGCACCCTGTACATAAAATATTTGATACTCTTGCATCTCGATTCATACATTTTTCATAATTTTTTATGCTTGATTTGTGTTCATTATATGATTCTGATGCTAACTATATAATTTAATTCCGTTTTTGTGCACTCTATGCGATTTCACCATTGTTGGATATTAGGGTTTCCCAAGCTGTGAATTGGGGTTTTCCATTTAAGGAAAAATTAGCACTCAAGACCTGGACCATTGAAACAAGCATGCTTGGACGAAGAGAAACCCACCCTCGCGCCCTATTTATATGCCAAGACTAGCTAATCGCTATTTTCCAAAAGGGCACATTTTGGAACGTTTACAAAACCGTGGCCTATGTTCTTTGTGTTTCAGAAAAAAAAATGAACGAAGAAGAAGAAGGCGAGGTGGAAAGGAACAATTGGGTGATTCAAATAATTAGCGCGTTTTTTATTTTGTCCACTAATCCATTGTTTTCTTATTATATTATTTAGTGTCCATCAGATTAAAGAATAAACGCGCTGGCTTGAGTGGTAGGGAAGACGCTTGGAAAACCACAGGACCTGGGTTCGAACCCCAGGTCCTCACCCCCCTTTCATATTATTTTTCATATAACGTTCATATGCAGTTTCAGCGCTAAGGTGTACCATACGTCCTCAAAATCAAGCCTTTCACGCACATGATAAGATCAATCCAAGGGCTGTCGTTGGAAGCATACCATGATCGTTAGTCAACCCACATACACGCTGACGTAGAAGTCAACGAGGCCAAGGTCTTGATGGGCCTAAAATGCTGATATACACCTCCAAATTAGGGGCAGAACCCCCTAGGTTTGCAAACCTTTTTTTACATTCTTTGTTTTTTTCATTATTTTTACTTTCTTTCAATTATTGTTTTTTAATTAATTTAATATTTTCACAAATAATATAAAAAACACAAAAAATCAGAAAAAAGACAAAAAATTAATATTTTTATTTAATGTTATATTTTTTGTAAATAAAGTGCATTAATTAATTTTAGTTATTAAATTAGGTTTAATTATAATATTTTCCTTAATAAAATCTAAAATTGGTAGAATTAGGGTTTATAATAATTTTTATCCCTTTTTCTTTTCTTTCATGACAATTAAATATTTCCTATTATTTATTTTTGTAATTAAATTGCATGTAAATAATTAGATTAAGTTTAGGTTAAAATTTAATTCTTTCTTAATAAACTAAAAAACAACTAGAATTAGGGTTAGCATTTTATTTTAATTAATCTTTCTCATAAAAATCTTAAAGTACAAAAATACCAAAAACAATTTCTTTTCATTTTAATTTCATTAATTTAATAATTTAATTTAGTTTCATAAAAGGGGTCCAACGCCCTCGTTTCAACTTTAATTCGAATCGTGCATTTATTTTCTTTTCGTATAATTTTTATGTACCTCTCCCAAAGCTGTGTAATTAATTTCTCGCACTTTACTTTTCTTTAATTCTTTATTTTTCTGTCAAATCGGGTTCTGGAAATTTTGGCGATGTGGACCCGCGCCTTTTGTAATAGCTTAGAACTTTACTTTTCTCGCAGTTTTAACTGTTAATCAAGGCATGCAAGAATGAATGACAAATAAAAAAACAAACGCGTAGATCACCTATACCATGACAAGATAAAATAAATGAATTTGACACACCAATCACACATCACCCCTAGGGTACGCCTCACTGTTGCCTTGCCTCGAAAGGTGATCGTTGAGTAGAGGATGTCTTAGTAAGTCCTCATGATCCGGGAACCTGGCATGAGGGTAGCTTCTAAGGTGTCTTCCCATTGCTCTGGTGATCACCATGTCCCGAACCTCGAATTGACCCGAACACCTCCAACGGTGGTGCTACCTACCTCTCAATGGTGGGATGGTACTACTTTAAAGGACATTAACACAGACGAATTCCTTAGGGTAGGTAGACGACTCTAGATACTTGCTCTAAATTTCAAACAAATCCAAAAATACTTTTCACACCAACACATTTTCAAAAAGCTTTCGAAAGCAATTTTTCAAACACTCTTGAGGACCGATACAAGAGTCGAACTGGAATTTTCAAAGAAACTTTTTCTAAAACCCACAGTTGAAAAGCAAACAAACCATTTTGAAAACACAAATGAGCAAGTATCTAAGAGCCCATGGATAACCATGGATAGAAAGGGTGCTAACACCTTCCCTTTCTATAATCTACCTCCCGAACCGAGAGCAATCTCTATAAGGAATTTTTCTGTGCTTTTGTCCTTTCCATTTGGAGAAAATAAAAGACGGTGGCTACTCTTGCTTCCGTGACATTTCGCGAACCAGCGTTAAACAGTCAGTTCCAGATCCACCGATCACAGCAAGCTATTGGAATGCTTATTTCGCTTTGAATTGCACTGAAATTATGTTTTCAGTTTTGACTTTTTTCACAAAAAATGCAAAGTGTGTATGAGGTTTGGGCGCAGCTTCAAGGTCTTGTGCATTAGGTTTAGCATCTTGTATATGTATGGGACGAATTAGGGTAGAAATTTGAGTCCATAACCCTTTGCATTGATGAATCAAATATTTGATTTCCATGGAATCTTTTTCAATCTTTTCCTCATGAAGAACATGCCAATTTGCACCAAATCTTTCCTTTTTTGATGTGCACGAGATCTTGAGTGAATAATGAGGGCATATGCTGCATAAAAAGATTCAAACACATTTGTTTAGTATTTTTGTCATATTTTATTTAATTAAATGAATTAATGGTGATAAAAATTCAAATAAATAATAAAAAATGATGAAATAAATCCCCTTTGGGTCAAATGGTCGTGCATAGCCTTTGGATAATGATTCTTGGAAGAAAATGTGGCCCATTAGCAATTTTGAGGCATTTGAAGCAAAGTTGACTTTTCAAAATTCCCAAACATTTCCCAACTTCCACAAGGCATATCTTGCTCAATTTTTAAGCTTTGATCATGTTCTTTGACATTTTGGAAAGGTCTTGAAGTCCTATAACCAATGCCTTTGGTCCCATGTCATTTTGATTTACCAATCTCAAGTTATGGTCTTTGACTTAAAGTCCCTTTTTGTTGACTTTTGAAAGTGACCTATAATGTTGAAATTGATAACTTTTTGTGAGAGCATTTCTTGGACTTGAAGTGTGAAGAGGAGTTGTAGGAAATGTCTTTCTCTTCAAAATGAGCTTTGGATGGAATTTTTCTGATAAACCATGTGGAAGTTATGCCTTGTTCAAGTTACAGTTGACTTTTTCAATTGTCCAAATATGGAAACTTTTGCATCTTGAGACTTTTTGAACCATGCCTTGAGAATCATGATCAAGCATTGATCAAATGACGTTTGTGGCTTCAAAATAAGATGTTGACCAAAAATTTGGACTTTTGACTGTCAAATGACCATTTTGCCCCTACAGTTGACTGTTGAGCAATTAAGGTTTTTGACTGTGCAATTTTGTGTTGTGAGTCTTGAAACTTGACCTAAGGATGCTTGACAATGTTTGTAGGAATGTGGGACTTGCTTGGACCCTTGGAAACTTCAATTTCTTTGACAGAACCAAAACCCTAATCTTGACTGTTAGGAAGCCATTGAACTGTGCAACCCTTGGGAGATTTTGAAGCATGCTCTTTGCAAATCTTGAAGAATATGGGAGGGCAAATTTTGGGGTACAACAGTATGCAATGTTTTCAAGGATCTCTTGGGGTAAACACAAGAAAATGTTAGAGGTTGAACTTCGATCTTTGATTGGAGAACTTTGCACCAGTGGATGTCTTTCCACGAGAATCAAGCTCACCATGTCAAGTGGGTCATAGCCCCTGATTCAAGTTGTTGCAATTGATATTTGATGGCATTTGATTAGAGGAGAAAACCTCTTTCCCCTTGGTAGACGTCTGGTTCAACGTGACCCTGCATCAACAGACCCTCGAGATCCTTGAAATGGTTATTGAAAATGTTATGGTATGATGTTATGATGTTATGCACATGTATGCAAAAGCAAGTAAGTGTATATACAGGTAACCATATTCACACAAAGCAAACAAGTCCTTAGGTTTAGGCTTGCATGTGGTTTGTAGGTAAGTACCCTCTTGAAGTTAGTTGGCTCATCCTGTCCTAAAATAGAAACAGGGTTCTAAGGAGCTCAATATCATTGGATTATTTTCTGTGTTCATTGTTTTGGTTTAGCCACTTAACTGGCGACCAAAATATTTCAAGAAAACAACCCTCAATGAGTGTAGTATCGAGTATCTACCAACTTCGGACTGCACCAAAGTCGGTCATCTCACTACCCTTAAAAAGGCTAAGATGGTCAAGTAAGGTTCTAAGAGTTCGTTAGTGCTTCATGACATCACTCAGCGGCCCCGTACTCTCCTTGATTGAACTCAAGGGTTACCGGTACTCACAAATATGTCACACTAACATAGCTTACTGCTTCAACCATGTCGGTATACCCCGCACAATTCCCTCACAGTTTTATTGCTATTTACCTAAAAAGGTGCCCCCAAATCCGGGTGTAGGATTTACAACAAACCCAAAAAAGGACCAAAAAGTAAAGCAATCAAAGCAATCAAAGCAAGTATGTAAAGGTGATCTAAACCCTAAGGTAGCCCCACTTTTAAATTTATCCCCAACAGAGTCGCCAGTTCTGTGATACGGTGGGAGAACTGACTTGAGGTTTTGTGTTTGTATTCGCACTTGTTCGGTTTAGCAAGAATCGCCACCGACTTTTTATTTGATCCTAAAGGAAAGGTTAAAAAGCACAGGAAAAACCTTTGAGATGTTTTCGTGGGTTCGGGGGGTAGATTATGAAAAGGGAAGGTGCTAGCACCCTTTTCATCCATGGTTATCCATGGGCTCTTAGTTACTTGTTTTAGATCACTTGCCTTGATTTTCAATTGCTTGAAATGGTGTTTGTGTGTGTATGGTTTTTGAAAATGTTTTGAAAAAGATGCCTTGTCTAGGCAACCGTTGTAACAATTCTTTACTCGAATGTTTTACAAAGGTGTTTGTCTTTTTGAAAAGATGTTTCAATGTTTTTGAAAGTTGTTTTTGGAAATTGTGTTGTGGAGTGTGTTTTAAAAAATGGCAAGGATTTGTTTTGCAAGTTGGTCAAGTAACCAAGAGCTATCTACCCTAAATTTCTCAAAGATCTTTCCTATGTTTTAACCCTTTTAACAGTATTGTTCCACCATTGTATTTGGTGGACAATCTTGTGTTAGGATGTTAACAGGACGGGCGCGGGTCATCGTTTAGGCCATGAATGCAATAGTGTCAAGTATTTTGGCAATTTGCTTGAGGGACTATGATCATTTTATTTAGGCAACTTCGAAAGCGTCATCGAGGGACTATGATCATTTGATTTGTTTTTGTTTTGCCAAAGTACTTGACATGCAAACATGGCCCATTTTTGGAAGGCAACGAGTGGAGGAACCCTAGGGGTGCAAGTGTGAATTGTGTATTTGATTGTCATGCATTTGTCTTGTGTTAGGTTATCTAGCGGTTGATTTTGAATCTTCGCATACAAACCCTAATTACTATACAGTATATAGAAAGCGATAAATTGCGGGAATTTAAAGTCTAAGCTATTACAAATAAGTATCCGGGAATGGGGGTACAAATATTTACAAATGGGGATGAGTCTTATCAGGATAGTAGTGTCCAAATAATATTTACAACCAAATCGAATCGCATTCTCAATGTAAAATGTAGCAATGTATAAGAATAAAAGCAATGTATCAAAAGTATTTGTGAAAGTGTATGTGATTATTTACAAGTGATAAAAAATGTTAACCTAATATATTATTAAGTATTTTATTTATCTTTGGGATTTTGTTGATTATGTATAAACAAATGTTTTAGTGAAAAGAAAAGAAAAATGTTTTAAGTTTAGAGAGAACTAACATTTATACATTTTAGTTAATGTTATATAAACAAATGGGTTTTAAAGAAAAAGTATTTAATTCAAAACAAACTAATTATTTATGTATCTTTTAATGTTTTATATACAAGAAAATTATTTAACTCAAAATTCTATTCTCATGTATTTTTAATTTTACTAACTAAAATAAAAAAGTATTTAAGAAAATTTTATAAAAAAAGTTAATGTCTTCTTTTTATTTAGCAAAAATATTAGTTTAAATTATATACAAAAGAGGAAAAAATAAAGTGATAATAAATAATAAAAATAAAATAGGGTATTAGTTTAAATGAAAAAGTCAAATGGGCTTTAGGCATTATGCTGGGCCCCAAAATATACATGGAAAGAGGTCAATAGGGGGGGGGGGGGGTTGCGCCAGAAATTGAGATTGGGCTTAATGTTTTTGTGAGGGAACAGGCCCAATGCGCTTTACAACATTTTGTTTAGGGTTCATTTGGCTTGTTTTAGATTTAGGGTTTACATCGTTGAGCGGCACCATTTGTATCATCGTCTTCTTCGTCTCTTTACTTTCTCTAGCCATTGATGCTCTGAACGAAAATCCTCCCATGCTTGGCCACTGGACGCCATCTCCGCTTCCTCCTCCTCACGGCTTGCTCAAGGCGATGATTCAAAAGGTAATGATTTCGCTTTTTAGGGTTTTTTGTTCTTATCTTACATATCTTGTCTTTTTCATGTCCTGACCTTTGATGTTCGTGTGGTGTGAGGTGCGAAGTAGAAAAAGGAAAGGTAAAAATACTACCTTTGTGGGCTTTTGGAGAAGAGGCGGAGAAACGGACAGGAGGCGTCCCCGGTGGCCAAGGCGAGGGAGTATGATGCGCTTGCTGGTTCCCTGGTATTTGTATCTTGTTCTTGTTAGGTTTTGTGATGATAGCTTTCTGAAAACCCTAGCTTATTTGCTTCTTTTCCTCTTCTGATCGCTTACCTCTGTGATGCTTGTTGTTGTGTTTCGAACCTCTGAATTTCTTGCTTCAGTTGCCTTTGATGATTATGATATCTGAGTTTCCTGATATGCTAACCCTATGATGAATTTGATTCTGAGGCTTTTGTTGGTTTGAATGCTTTGTTCTGAGTTGCTTACTAGGCTTGTTGATATTGATATGTTGATGTTGGATTGCAATAGTTGATGTTTACTACTGTTGGCCCTATGATGAAGTTGTTCTGAGGGCTTTTCTATTTGGCTTGAATGCTTGGATTTGTTTGATCCTGATTCTGAGTATTTGAATGCTTCAGTGTTCTTGCTTCTGTCTTTTCTTTTCCTCTCATTGCTTTGAGTGAGCTTCTGTCTATGATGATGATATTGACTCTGAGATTGCTCAGTCCTTCTGAGTTGCTTGCTTTGTCCTCTTGGGCTTTGTTGGCCTTTTTTCAATGATGATGATGTTTGAATCTGAGATGCCTGTTTGCTATTATTTCACTTCTGAATAGCTTTTCCTCTCTTGATGCTGTGCTGGCTTTGTTACTTAATGATGAACTTTTTAGTTCTGAGAGCTTGGATGTTGTTGCTTCATGATGTTTGATGCTGAGTTTTGGATGGGTTGGAATCTAGCTTGCTTTGAACACAGGTTTGTTAGGTTGTAACAGGTTTCAAGCTTATTGTTTAGGCTTTTCTGTTTATGGATTACAGGCTTATTGGCTTGGTTACAGGCTTGAAGTTTTAGGCTTTGTGTAGTTTGACAGTTTTCTTTTAGGCTTGTGGGCTTGAGATAGGCTTGAGACAGTTTGGAATTTTGTTTGAGATTTATGCAGGTTAAGGCTTGAGGCAAGCTGTTTGTTTGTGGTTTGAGGCTACAGGCTTGAAGTTTTTGACACGGTTTGGAGGTTACAAGCTATGTTATTTCTTTCTATGTGGTTCTGCCTCCTTTACAATGTTAAGATAATGTTTGTTTTATATCTCTTAAGCCTGCCTGTAAGCCTCTACTTCTCTCTCTCTTTCTCTCTCCACAGAAAAAAGCATTGTTTATTGCTTTAAACTGTACTAATTTTTGAAAAAGTGATGGCCTGGAAAAATGATGAATTTGAAATAAGTTTGCTTGCATTGTTAGCTTTGCTCTGTGTACTTTCTTCTTTTCCAGATTTCCTGCATATCTTTTGTGTACTTGTTGATATCTCTTTGACAGCCTTTGGACAGTTTGTTTTGACATTCAGTTTGCCTTTGACATCTTAGTTTGCCTTTGTAACTGTAACTTGGCTGTTTGCACTTATGTTGTTTGTTCAATTTGAACTTTGTAACTTGTTTGTTTCAGTTTGACTTTGCAACTTGTTTTGGCATATTCAGTAGCTTGCCCCTTTTCATGTAGCTTTGTGCATTTGGTTCAATTATGTAGCCTTGTACATTTTTATATTTGCAAACATATTTCCTTTCCCTCTTTGTGAACCAAGAGTCTTCTTGTGATTTGCAGAGAGGGCGAACAAACTGATTCCGACCAACACTTTTAATGATGAGCTTTTTATGATTAACTGTCTGAGAATGTTCTTAATTTATCTGTTCTGACTTCTTTCTTTTTTTTTTGTTTTTGCAGATAAAAAATCAGTTGAGCAATGGGGAGCAACAGTAGAAGATGAAGATTTAGGAGATTTAGGATATAGTTTTAAATTACCTTTAATCATTGTAACAGTATTAATGTAAACATCTGTAAATAAATTTATAGTGTTCAAATAATAATTGTAACAAACAATTAAAGATGAATAAAAATCCTTCTTCGTCAGATATTTCTTTAATTCTTCTGCATTCATTTATTTAATTACTTTAATTTCTTGAATTATAATAATTGGAAATTATCCAATAATTTTAACTTAGAAATTATAAATAATCAATAAACGTCTGGCGTTCCGAATAACCAAAAAACATCGCACAGTTAAACAAGCAACGTCCATATGTCCTTTATTTCACTGATTAGACCAAACACTTCAAACTCTCAATCAGAAGCCTCAGCCCATATCCCAGATGTTTAGACCTTGAGAAACAAACAGAAATCTTGAGCAAACGTCAAAGCAGTGTAACAACCAATTAAAACACTGTGGATTCAAATTCTTCTGAAACTGCGCGTGCAAACCCTAATTCTTGATTTAATGTCAAAGAAGCGTCTGCTTGATCAAACCCTGAGCCAAACTCAAACAAACCCTAGCAACCTGCTTGAACTGATTCAAAAGTTAATGGAAACCTTAATTTTGTCCGACTGATGAGAAAAGTCTGTTTGACCGATTCTTAAGCCAATCTGAAAAATCAGGAAAAGCCCGAAGCTGTGTTTTCTTGTGGAAAAGAGAGGGCAAATTTTGGGGTACAACAGGGTACAAGTTTGAATTTGGGGATATTTGACAAGGAAATAAAATCTAAGTTATTACAACCATATCGAATGTATACAAATATTTAATTGTACAATATTTAAGTAAATACAATAAATATGCAAAATGTATTATGCACAAAATGATTTTTTATGTATGTGAAAGTATTTTTCAATGTGAAATATAAACAAAAATAAAAAGGTCAAATTTTGAATATTTTTGTCATTTAGGGCAAAACCCTAGTTTTTAAATAAATAATATTTATTTATTAATTATATACAAAATTTGTTAATTATATACAAAAAATAAGAAGTATATTGTAAAAAAGTATTTTTGATGTCAAATATTAAATAAAAATAAAAATGTATTATTTCTATATTTTTGTCCTAATTATCTAATAAAATATGCAAGTATTTATATATTTTATTCAATATACTAAATATGTACAAAAATAAAATATTAATTATTTACAAAAAATGTATATTTTAGGAAATGTTTTCAAAATGTAAATAAAAATAACAACCAAAAAGATAAATATTTGTATTATTTTCTAGGGTTTTAAATAAAAAGGAAATATATTCATTTACATATATATGTTCAATAAAACAAATAAATGCCAAATAAATGCAAAAATGTGTGGACAAATATTTTTGATGTTTTTTATGTTTGAACAAAAAATAATAAGTCAGAATCAAAAAGAAAAAATGCAAAAATAATAAATATTTCACATAATGGGTCAGGGGGGTATAAATGGAAAAAAGGGGTGTAAAAAGCAAGTTGACTCAGGCCCAGCCCAAGTCAACTCTGTCTTCAACCTCCAGCAACCTGTTTGAAACAAAAACGCGCGTTTCCTTGTGCAACTACCATCTCCTGATTCCTTGATTTTTAGCCAAAACTCATAACACAAACATTGTAGAGCATCAAAAGACGAATTCAAACATATAAAATTCTTGACCTAACTCTAAGAAACCAGGGAGAATTTCTTCACCCCCAATTTCTGACCTAATTTTTCTTCAATGTTCATGGCTAAAATTCTCACAGCATGCTTAACATAAATGAAAAGTAATCATATGTATGGCTTCAGGGCTATGAGTAGGACATGTTTCATTCACAAACCTAAGCTTAACTCTTCCTAGATTGAGAGATAGAAGTCCATGGTTTTACCTGTTTCAGCTTGACTTGAACAGAGCAATGAGGTATCTTCAGTGGAGTTTGAGCTTTTGTACAGCTTGCCTGAAGTCCAAGGAAGCTTCTCCAACACCTAGCTTGCTTTGAATCACTCTGTATCGTGCTATGGAAGTTCACCTGCAAAACTGAAAAATGAAAATGGCAGATGAGGTTAGGGGTGTTACAGCTGGTGTTTAGGGCTTGGAATAGTTTCAATGGGTGGTATGGAATGTGTTTGCAAGGTTTTTAGCCAAAGTGCACAAGTGGATTGAGTTGTGGACCTCAATCTGCAGCAAGTACCCTGTTTTGGCAACAAGATGATGTTTTTGTGTATGAGGAGGTATGAGGGGTAGTTCAGTCATGCCTTAGGTTAGTTGGGATGTATGGAAGATGAGAACAAAGTTTTTGTTTGGCTGTGTTGACAGGAAATGGAAGTTGGCTTCAGTTTGCAAGGTTTCTTCAAATGTAAGCAAGAAAGTGTCAGTCAACAATGCAGGCCTGTACCACCCTCTATGTATGCTGCATATCTTGCTCTTGAGACTTGTAACTTGTAGATTTGATTTGGCTTCAGAGATATGTCCCCATGCCTCTTGGATTTGGTATTTGACATAAAGCATAACTTTATCAATATGGCAATTCACCTTTTTCCAATTAAAGGTTAATTTAACATGTATTACCCAAATGAATGAAATAATGCATTAGCTCAATGGTTAGGCATTTAATTATGGTGTGTAAAACTGGTTTTAAGGCCTGCAAGCTAGATTTGTACAAGCTGATTTGAAAATGCAAGTTGTGATGAGCAAGCTTTGGCCATGAACAAGAATGAGTTTTGGCCAACTTTGCAAATTCGATTCTCTCTAACCACAAGGGTGTTTGAGAAGTTCTTGGACAATTTGTAAAGCTTGGAATGTGTACTACAATCCATCTTTGTAATGTAAATTTAAATTCCAAGTGGAACCATGAGAAAAATGGCCAAGAAGTTGGACAAAAATCCTGCCTAGAATAGGGCAAAATTTCTCTAAGTTAAAAATGTTTTGCACCCTTGTTCCAAAAATCATAACTTGAGATACAAGCTTCCTTTGAGAAAACTTTGTGAATCAAAGTTGTAGATTTTTCAATGGACTACAACTTTCATGTTTCAAGTTTTGTTTGAATCCAATTGCATCTTGGTGAAAAAATGGGACAAAGTTAGGAAAAAATAAGGAAGTTTCATAACTTAGAAAAATTCTAAGTTATGAAATTTTCTCATTTTAAACCCTAATTTGCAATTTTGGGTTTCTTGATGAACAAGTTTCATAATTTTACATGTCTTGATGAAAAATGAATCTTGGCACTTGATTTTACCAAAAAGTCAAAGTTTGACTTTTCAGTATACAGTCAAATTTTGATTAGTTGATTGAAAAATTCATCTGTCAATCCTATGCATTTGAGATCTTTTGAACTTGTTGAATGGGTCAAGACAATTCCATTGAGTCCTTGATTCCATATGTGAGCTTGGTTTGCCCTTGGTTAGGTCAAACAGTCAAAAATTGCCTTTGTACAGTCAAATCCCTAAAAATGACCATTTTGCCCTTTTGGTGATCTGATCAAATTTCTTGTGGAGTTGTGATCCAAACTTGATCAAATGATTCATATGAGTTCATAATGTTGATGTGGGTCAAAAATCATGAGGTTTGACTGTCAATTGGCCATAGTTGACTTTTTCCCCAATAAAGTTGATTTCTAGGTCAACTGTCCAATTGACTGGGCAAAGATTGGAATCAAGACTTGAAACTTGGTATGGATAAACTTATAAGTCCAACATGAAGCATGAAAGTAACCTTGTGCATTTTAGGTCAAAACATCCCTGTGCAAACTCAAACCCTAATTTGGGTCAACAGTGCAAAGAGGAGTCTTGAGAAGAGCAAACCCTAACTTGATCTTGAGTTCCAAGAGTCTTGTGATGAAAAAATTTTGATGAAAAAGGGAGGGGAAATTTTGGGGTACAACAGTTGCCCCTGTTCAATCTTCTTGCACCCGAAGAGTTAGATTGGCAGGTTTGCCTTTCGCGTCTCGAAGGTAAAAAGAGATTGGACACTAGAGTGCCCGTAAATTTGCACTCGTCACGACATGGATGCGGGAATGGGCTTAAAGATGCCATTTGGAGATGGGCTTAAAGATGCCATCTGGATATGTGACAGAATCTTATCGGGGGATGGGTTTAAAGATGCCATCTGGAACATTTGTTGAACTGTAATGTGATAGGTCAGAAGAATGAGGATCAAAATGGTATCAGTGTCCGGAATGCATTTGAACTGTATCTGGAGACTGAATTTATATGAGCAAAAGAATGGCCTCCGTGTCTCGGGCGTATCTGAGCTGTGACTGTGTTTGAATGTAGAATGAATATCAGAATGACTGCCGTGTCTGGAGTGTATCTGTATTGTATCTGGGTAACAGAGAAATATTTGTGTATGGAGCAACTGCGTGCTGGGGATACATTCTGAATGAGTGACAGAATGGCAACCGTGTCTGGAGCGTATCTGGACTGTATCTGAAGTTGAGATTTGTATGAGTAGCAGAATGACTTCTGTGTTTGGAGTGTATCTGAAACTGTAACTGGGATTGAGATCCGTATGAGTAACAGAATAACTTCCGTGTCCGGAGTGTATCTGAAACTGTAACTGGGATCCAAATAAATGACAGAATGACTTCCGTGGCGAATGCACTGGGGAGAGTCAAACTGTTGCTGTAAGGGTCAGAATGGTATCCGTGTTTGGAATGTATTAAACCTTGAGGTTGATAAATGAATCTGAATGAGAGATAAAATGGCTGCCATGTCTGGAGCGTATCTAGTCTGTATCTGACTTGAAATTCTGAATGAGTAATAGAATGACCGCCGTGTCTGGGGTGTATCCATACTGTATCTGAATAATTGTTAATGATAGCCTTTTAATCTTATCCTAAAAAGGATGAAATGTTAGCTAAAACACAAAGTTATATCGCATGATATGTATGATGCAATATATATGTTATATCAATGTTTATGATATATGAATGTAATGAATGCGTATGTAAGCTGATGAGCTATCTTGCTGAAGATAGATGAATCCTGGATAGCCAAAGATAATAGAATCTTGACTGCTGTCGGGGAAAGTGAATCCTTGACTGCTGTAGGGGATTCCAAGGATCTTTGATTGCTGAAGCTGAGACATCCTTGTTGACTGCTGACTGCTTGGGGAGCAAGATCTTCAGTTGCTGAGGGATCTTAGGACCACTGCCAGGGATTGAAAATCCTTGGTGGATTGTGGGGAATGAGAATTCTGATGATCTCTACTGGGGAGTCCAGAACCTGGTAGACTTATGCTGGAGAAGTAAGACTGAGAATCTTCAATCTGATGGGAAGTATCTATGTGGGGAGAATGTTCACTAATCTGGTTCCGCTGGGGATTAACAGTTGGAAGTTTTAGCTCCGCTGGGGATCTTGAAACTTAACTCTGAGGGGAATTAGGTTTTGGAAGGTTCTCTGGCTGGGGAAATCAGGTTTGAGAAAGCTTTTGTTCTGCTGAGGATCCTGAAGTTTACTCTGTTTGGGGAATTAAGTTCTGGATCTTAACTTTGTTGAGGAATTTGGAGTTTAATTTCGCTGGGGATTCCTTCTGAAAGGGCATCAAGATATCTGTTTGTACCTTTAACCTATCAGTAATCATCTTTCTTGATTTGTAATAAAATGATTATGTTCAAATGCATATGCTTATTTAACAAAACATTGGACGTTTCTCAAATAAAACATAAGTGTAAAGAAAAGAAGACAAAGCAAATTTTTGCACTGGGAAAAGTATTTGTATTAACTTTTTATGAGTATCTTTGTACAAAGGAGACAGACATCCTAGTAAGAGGATGTTGTCCTAAAAAATTGAAAATTTTATACAAAAGAAAGATGGCTATGTATAACAATTCCATGGGATTCCCATTCTGTTATAGCCTTCACAACTCTGAATATCTTGTCCACTCACTGCTTCGTCCGCCGATGATTGGATTGATCAGAAGCTCGGAACTTGTTGGTGAAGAGATTGTTCTTTAAAGTGATCCGACAAGACATAGTCATACGCTTTAATTCCCTAACTTTTGCCTGAATCGCCCTTTCGGGTTTTCGATCCACCGGGAAACCCTTTTTTGCCCAAGTCGCCCTTTCGGGTTTTCAACTCGCCGGGTGTATAAATTTTTTTTGTTTTATCCCTAATTTTTGCCCGAACCGCCCTTTCGGGTTTTCGGTTCACCGGGATGCCCATTTTTGCCCAAGTCGCCCTTTCGGGTTTTCGACTTGTCGGGTTATTTTATGCGTAGTATCTTTTGACTATGTCTGCGTTTGCAGGGTGTGGCAAATCGTCACCGTCCATGGTGGTCAGAATCATTCCACCACCAGAAAAGATGCTCTTAATTACAAATGGTCCTTCGTAAGTAGGAGTCCATTTGCCCCTGGGATCACTTTGCGGCAAGATGATCCGCTTGATCACAAGATCTCCGACTTGATATACTTGACGTCTGACTTTCTTGTTGAAATCCTTGATCATTCGTTTTTGGTACGTCTGACCATGGCAAACAGCAGTGAGTCGTTTCTCATCGATCAAATTGAGTTGATCAAGTCGGGTCTGAATCCAATCGTCTTCACTCAAACCAGAGTCCTTCATAATCCTTAAAGAAGGAATCGGAACTTCCATGGGTAGGACAGCTTCCATGCCATATACCAAAGAAAATGGGGTTGCCCCTGTTGAAGTACGTGCCGTGGTACGGTACCCATGCAGAGCAAACGGTAACATCTCATGCCAGTCCTTGTAGGTAACTATCATTTTCTGAATGATCTTCTTGATGTTTTTGTTCGCAGCTTCAACAGCACCATTCATCTTCGGCCGATAGGGAGATGAATTATGATGATAAATCTTGAACTGTTCGCATAGAGCGGTGATCATAGTATTGTTCAGATTTGTACCGTTGTCTATGATGATCCTGCCGGGGACACCATACCGGCATATGAGGTTCTGCTTGATGAAGCGGGCAACCACATTTTTCGTAACAGAGGCAAAGGAAGCTGCTTCGACCCACTTGGTAAAATAGTCAATAGCGACCAAGATGAAGCGATGTCCGTTGGATGCCGTGGGCTTGATCTCTCAAATCATGTCAATGCCCCACATTGCGAATGGCCAAGGAGCTGTCAGAACGTTGAGAGGAATAGGAGGAATATGAATCTTGTCGGCATAGACTTGACATTTGTGGCAAGTACGGGAATGTTGATGGCAATCAGCTTCCATGGTAGACCAGTAATAGCCTGCCCTTAGAATCTTCTTAGCCATCGTATGTCCGCTCAAGTGGGTGTTAAATGTGCCACTGTGTATCTCAGTCATGATCAACTCTGCCTCAGCTTTGTCTACACATCGGAGTAAAACACAATCATGGCTGCGCTTATAAAGGATGCCATTGCTTAGGAAGAACTTGGCCGCAAATCTCCTTAAGAACTTCTTGTCATTTACGGAAACTCCTTCAGGATACTCTATAGTCTGGAGATACCTTTTGATTTCATGGAACCAGGGTTGTTCCACTACTTCTTCGGTATTAATCTCATGACAATGCGCAGGTTCATCCATTCGCTCGATGGTGATTTGGGGAGCCTCGTTATCCCAGTTGAGTTTAAACATGGAAGGAATTGTAGCCAGAGCATCTGCTAGCTGATTCTCTTCTCGCGGGAAATGCTCGAAAGTAATCTGCTCGAAATGAGGCAGCAATGTTAAGACATGTTCTTTGTATGGGATAAGATTAGGATGTTTGGTGTCCCATTCTCCTTTGACTTGACTGATAACCAAAGCCGAGTCCCCAAATACAATCAAAGATTTGATCCCCAAGTCTATAGCAGCCTTGAGACCAAAAATGCAAGCTTCATATTCGGCCATGTTGTTGGTACAGCTGAAACAAAGTCGGGCAGTGAAAGGTGTATGGAAACTGTGATCGGTGGATTTAGAACTGACTGTTTAACGCTGGTTCGCGAAATGTCGCGGAAGCAAGAGTCGCCACCGTCTTTTATTTTCTCCAACATGGACAGGACAAAAGCACAGCAAAATTCCTTATGAGATAGTTTCTCGGTTCGGGAGGTAGATTTATAGAAAGGGAAGGTGTTAGCACCCTTTCTATCCATGGTTATCCATGGGCTCTTAGATACTTGCTCTTTATGTTTTCAAAATTTTTGCTTTTCAAGGTGTGAGTGGGTTTGAAAAAAGTTTCTTTGAAGATTTCTGAATAACTCTTGTATCTGTCCTCAAGAGTGTTTGAAAAATTATTTTGAAAGCTTTTTGAAAGTGTCGGTGTGAAAAGGTTTTTGATTTGTTTTTTTTAGAGAAGAGCAAGTATCCATGAGTCATCTACCTACCCTAAGGAATTAGGCTGTGTAAATGTCCTTAAGGTAGTGCCATCCCACCATTGAGAGGTAGGTAGCGCCACCGTTGGAGGTGTTCGGGTCAATTCGAGTGTAGGGACTGTGTGGTCACCGAAGCAATAGTAGGACACCTTAGAAGCTACCCTTATGTCCTTGATCCTTTTTTAAATCCGAGGCAACTGTTTCGAGGCAACTATTCCGAGGCAACCGTTTCGAGGCAACTATTTCGAGGCAACTAGATCATGGACATAAGGACTTACTAAAACGTCCTATACTTGACGACCACGTTTCGAAGGCAAGGCAACAGGTGAGGCGTATCCTAGAAGTGGTGTGTGTATTTGTGTGTTGTTTTCAGTTTAACAGTTATCTTTGATCATGGTATCGTGAGCTACGCTTGTTTTTAATTAACCATACATTCTTTCATGCAATTTAGAATTTAAGAGTGCGGAAAGTTAAAAGCGGAAATATAAAGCTACGCTATTACAAGGCGCGGGTCTATACATCGCCAAAATACAAAGACCCGTTTGGTAAAAAATGCGGAAAGTAAAAGGAAAGCGATAAACCTAATTACTATAACAATCCTTGAGCAGTTACATAATGATCAATAAGAAAATAAATGCGCAAAAAGAGATAAAATTGGACGTCCGAGGGTTTTGACCCCTTTGAAATTAAATTGAATTAAAAAGCTAATTAATCATTTAATTAAAAAAAGATGTTTTTATGTTTTTTGTATTTATGAAATAAAGAAAATTAAAATTAAATGGAAACCCTAATTCTAGATTATTTTTAGTTATTAGAGAAAATATCTAAGTTGACCTAATTTACTAGTTAATTAAATTACATGTTTATTTACAAAATTAACAATTAATAATAGTAATAAATAATAAATAATGAGGAAAAAGTTTAATTTAAGAAAAAGATGAAAATGTCAAAAACCTAATTCTAGATATTTTTTATTTATTAAGAAAAACGATTAAAGTTTAACCTAAATTAACTAAATTAATTATTAACATTTATTTACAAAAATAAATTAATGAGTAAATTAATAAATAATTAAACATATTTTTGTATTTTTGATTTTTTTGATTTTTATTATGAAAAGAAATTCATGGTAAAAAATATAATTAAAACAATTAAATGATTAAAAGAAATTAAAAGAAAAGAAAAGAGAATAAAAAAAATAAAGCAAACCAATGGGGGGTGTCAGGCCCATGTAGAGGTGTGTTTGAAGCAAATTTAGCCCATGAACACAAAGCCTGTTTGACCTTTCCAGCTTGAGTGCGCGTGGTTGACTGGGGTACACCCTGGAATTCGTTCAGTGGCCCTTGGATCAATCATCATGTCCACCTGGCAGGCCTAAGCATGGGCGTGTATGGTAAGCCTTTGGTTGAACGCTGCATAGGAACATGTTATAACAAAAATCATGGATTAAATGGGGGGGACCTGGGAATCGAACCCAGGTCCCAACGCTTAAGGGACACGTTGCCAGCCAACTGAGCTATTGCGTTTCTTTGTATACATAATGGATAGACAATATAATATATACAAAACAATGGTTAGTGGTATAAGACACAAATTACGCGCCAGATTTGAATCTCCCAATAGCATCAGGCCACGTCCATCTTCTTCCTTGTTTTTCCTGCAAATAGAAAACAAATAGCGGGGGTTTTAAACCCCCACTAAATAGAACAGTGCATAATAGCGAATAGGCCCACAGATAAGATAAATTGAGCGCGAGGTTTCCATTTGCTTCATCTTGATGCAACGATTCTGTCCATACAGGTTTGGTGGTCTAATTTTACCATATATGAGAACCCCTAATTTTGAAGTTCTGAAACCCAAGTTTCATCAATGGTGGATTTTTCTTTAGGCAACATTATCACAATTAAGTTGTACCAATCGCTTCAGAAGGTTAATATTAGTATAAATCACTCAAGAAAAATGGTTAAAAGTGCATGAATCATGATATGGAATTCAAGGAAATGTGGCAAACCGTATAGCCTGTGTTCTTCATTTCTTTTCACGTTTTGGCTCGTTCTTGATTGCAAACGCTTCCTGGATGTTTAGGCAACGTGTTGGAATCCTTCAGAAGCTTTGAATTATGCTCTAACTATGAAATCAGTTTTCAAGTTTTTGGCCAAAAGTTGCAAATTGGTTATCTCTTCTCAGCAGCTTTTTCGTGTGTTTCTGAATTAGGTTAGCTTGTGCATAAGTATATGAACGAAATTAGGTCAAGAAACAAGCCCATAAGTCCATGAATTGATGATTTCAATATTTGATTTTTATCATATCTTTTTCAATCTTTTTTTCATGAAACCCTTGCCAATTGTGGAAGATATTGCCTTGTTGATTGATGCACGAAATCTTTAGCACATAATGAACATATTTGCTGCACAAAAAGATTTGAAAATGCATTATTTGATATTTTCTCATAATTAAATCTAATTAAATGAATTAATATAAATAAAAATTCAATTAATTAATTAAAAATAAGAAAATAAATATTTTTAAGCTCAATGGGTCGTGCATAGGCTTTGGGTAATGATTCAAGGAAGAATTTGAGGCCCATTAGCAAATTTGAAGTGTTTTAGGCAAAGTTGACTTTTCAAAATTCCCAAAACTTTCCCAACTTCTCCAATGCATATCTTGCTCAATTTTGAAGCTATGAACATGTTCTTGGATATTTTGGAAAGGTCTTGAAGTCCTCTAACCAATGCCTTTGGTCCCATATCATTTTGATTTACCAATCTCAAGTTATGGTCTTTGACTTAAAGTGCCTTTTTGTTGACTTTTGAAAATGACCTATAATGTTGAAATTGATAACTTTTTGTGAGAGCATTTCTTGGACTTGGAGTGTGAAGATGAGTTGTAGGAAATGTAATCCTCTTAAAAATGAGCTTTGGATGGGATTTTTCTGATAAACCATGAGGAAGTTATGCCCTGGTCAATTTGCAGTTGACTTTTCAATTGTCCAAAAATGGAAACTTTTGCATCTTGAGACTTTTTGAGCCATGCTTTTAAGAATCATGATCAAGAATTGATCAAATGATGTTTGTGGCTTCAAAATAAGATGTTGACCAAAAATTTTGACTTTTGACTGTCAAATGACCATTTTGCCCCTGCAGTTGACTGTGGAGCAATTTAGGGTTTTTGACTGTGCAACTTGATGCTGTGAGTCTTGAAACTTGACATATGGATGCTTGACAATGTATCTAGGCATGTGGGACTTGATTGGACCCTTGGAAACCTCAATTTCTTTGCCAGAACCAAAATCCTAATTTTGACTGTGTTAGGAGGCAATTGGACTGTGCAACTCTTGAGAGGTTTTGAACCATGCTCTTGCCAAATCTTGAAAAATATGGGAGGACAAATTTTGGGGTACAACAGTTGCCCCTGTTCAATCTTCTTAGACCTGAGGATGTAGATTTGGCTGGCGTACCTTTCGTAATCCGAAGGTGGAAGATGATTGAACACTAGAGTGCCCAAAAATTTGTGCTCACATGTTAGCAGTGTGATGGCGGGAATGGGCTTACAGATGCCATTTGGAGACTGATGGATAGGAGGATGGGCTTATAGATGCCATCTGGAGCTGTGACGGAGCTTTGTCGGGAATGGGCTTATGGATGCCATTTGGAGACTGTTGGTATGTGGATGGGCTTATAGATGCCATTTGGAGACTGTTGATATGTGGATTGGCTTATAGATGCCATCGAGAGGTTGTCGATCGCGTAAGATATTCCTTAGCGAGAACTTGCGTACCTGAGAAAGAAAGATAATTACCTAGCCTGTTACAGGAGTTGATCTTCAAACTCTTCATGTGGATGTGCCCTGGCTGGATACAGGTATCGAATCTTCAATCAGTTACTCACAGATGTGTCCTGGCTAGATACAGGAATCGAATCTGGAAAATAGTCGTCAACAGATACACCCTGGCAAGATACAGGAATCGGACCTTCAAACTCTTCAGACGTGCCCTGGCAGGATACAGGAATCGAGTCTGGAATATAGTCGTCAACAGATACACCCTAGCAAGATACAGGAATCAGATCTTCAAACTCTTCAGACGTGCCCTGGCAGGATACAGGAATCGAGTCTGGAATTAGTCGTCAACAGATACACCCTGGCGAGATACAGGAATCGGATCTTCAAACCCTTCAGACGTGCCCTGGCAGGATACAAGAATCGAGTCTGGAAATAGTCGTCAACAGATACACCCCGGCGAGATACATGAATCGGATCTTCGAACTCTTCAGACGTGCCCTGACAAGATACAGGAATCGAGTCTAGAATTAGTCGTCAACAGATACACCCTGGAAAGATACAGGAATCGGATCTTCGAACTCTTCAGACGTGCCCTGGTAGGATACAGGAATCGAGTCTGGAAAATAGTCGTCAACAGATACACCCTGGCAAGCTACAGGAATCGGATCTTCGAACTCTTCAGACGTGCCCTGGCAGGATATAAGAATCGAGTCTGGAAAATAGTCGTCAACAGATACACCCTAGCAAGATACAGGAATCGGATCTTCGAACTCTTCAGACGTGCCCTGGTAGGATATAGGAATCGAGTATGGAATTAGTCGTCAATAGATACACCCTGGAAAGATACAGGAATCGGATCTTCAAACTCTTCAGACATGCCCTGGCAGGATACAGGAATCGAGTCTGGAATATAGTCGTCAACAGATACACCCTGGCAAGATACAAGAATCGGATCTTCGAACTCTTCAGACGTGCCCTGGCAGGATACAGGAATCAAGTCTGGAAAATAGTCGTCAACAGATACACCCTGGCAAGATATAGGAATTGGATCTTCGAACTCTTCAGACGTGCCCTGGAAGGATACAGGAATCGAGTCTGGAATTAGTCGTCAACAGATTCACCCTGGCAAGATATAGGAATCAGATCTTCAAACTCTTCAGACGTGCCCTGGCAGGATACAGGAATCGAGTCTGAAATATAGTCGTCAACAGATACATCCTGGCAAGATACAGGAATCAGATCTGGAATCACGACAGTTGATAGTAATTATCTTTGTATTGACCTTTGTCCTGAAAAGACAAACATTAGTTGTATGCGATGTCATGATATATGACATGCGTGATGTTCTCAAAATAAATGAGATTGTATGTTCATGATGCGTATGTGCATGCTATAATGTATGAAGATGTGATGTTTGTGAACGTATTTTCGTCTAGGAAGATAAATCCTTGACGGGTGCCGGGAAGTTAACTCCTGGGCTTGATGTTGAGGAGTAGAGCTTTGTTTCCGCTGGGGATGATAGTTGCAAGAATACCGGTAGGAGAAGATGACTCCGTTGGGGAATAAACTTGGCGAATAGATTACTCTGCGGGGAATGCTCTGTGGGGAGAGGAATACTTTGCTGAGATTTGATGATAACTCCGCGGGGGATACCATTGTTATGTTTTGTTGAGGAACTTGATGAACTCCGCTGGGGATAGGGAGACTTCGCCGGCGACGATCTTTCCGTGGCAATTGGCTGAGGATAACCCAATTATATCCTGGTGGGGAACTAACCTTTGAACAAAGCCGGGGAGATGCTTTTGCGCTCTGCGGGTGACAAGCTTCCAGAATCTACTGGGGATAAGCTTCAAGACCTGCTGGGGAGGAAGATTCAACTCTCCTGGGGAAACTTTTTGAGATTGCACTGGGGAAGTGGCTCCACTGGATGTCTAATATACCGCCGGGGAACAATCTTAGATCAAGACTGTCGGGGATGCTTGTTAGGAATGTTTTCATACTCCGTTGAGGAATATTGAGATCTTCTGGGAGATACCCAACTTCCTTAAGGCTGGCCGTATGCTAACTCTGCTTGGGGAGAGTGTTGCTGACTTGCTGAAGATACTGTGCCTTGTAGGGTGTATGGGAGACCAACTGCTTGGGGAGAATTGTTGGATCTTGGCTCACTCTCTGAGGAATGAAGGTATCTGGGTTACGTTCTTCAGCTGAACTTACCTTGGTACCTTGGTGGACAGAGTAATTAGATCGCTTAGACAACTCATTATTGCCCCTGTTTCTGATGTTACCTGTAATTAATCCTTTGTTTCGTATGCAAATATTTATGAGTTAGCAATTAGTGTCAAATGCATATATCACAATTGAACATTGGATGTTCTTCGCAAAACAAAACAAAAAAAAGGAAAAACAATTGGCAATTGGTCTGAAAAGTGAATTTGTATTATTTTTTTGAAGTTGCCTGTAAATAGGCGTTTATGTACAAGAGGCTGACGTCCTAGTAAGAGAACGCCGCCGAACAAACAGAGTTTATACAATTTGTACAAAGAAAACAAAACAGCTATGTGAAGAAAAATAATCCCACTGGGTTCCAACTCTGCTATCGCCTTTATATCTTCGAGCGTCTCATCACTTGGCTGCTTAGTTGAAGATGAAGCTGACTGATCGATGTCGTCTGAACCTGATGTTGACACTGGATTCTGGATGCAAGGTGATTCAATGAGACATAGTATTACGCTTTAATCCCTAACTTTTTCCTGGACCGCCCTTTCGGGTTTTCAGTCCACCGGGATACCCATTTTTGCCCAAGCCGCCTTTTCAGGTTTTCGACTTGCCGGGTGTACAGATTTTTTTCATTTCATCCCTTATTTTTTCCCGAACCCTTTTGGTTCGCCGGGAAGCCCTAATTTTTGCCTAGGTGTGTCAACCTAGCGGATCTTTTATCATGCGTAGTATCTTTTTACTATGTCTGCATTGGCGGGGTGAGGAAGGTCGTCACCATCCATGGTGGTTAGAATCAAGGCTCCTCCTGAGAAGACGTGTTTAACCACAAATGGCCCTTCGTACGTAGGGGTCCATTTTCCCCTGGGATCACTCTGAGGAAGGATGATGCGCTTGATTACCAGGTCCCCAACTTGATACTCTTGTGGTCGGACTTTCTTGTTAAATGCCCTGATCATCCGTTTTTGATACGTTTGACCATGACAAATAGCAGTGAGTCTCTTTTCGTCAATTAGGTTTAATTGGTCAAGTCGAGTCTGGATCCAGTCATCTTCACTCAAACCTGCATCCTTCATTATCCGGAGAGAGGGTATCTGGACTTCAATCGGCAAGACTGCCTTCATGCCATAGACCAAGGAAAAGGGAGTTGCCCCGGTTGACGTCATTGTTGAGGTACGGTACCCATGAAGAGCGAACGGTAACATCTCGTGCCAATCTTTGTAAGTCATTGTCATCTTCTGCACAATCTTTTTGATATTCTTATTAGCTGCTTCTACAGCCCCATTCATCTTCGGCCGGTAAGGAGAAGAGTTGTGGTGCTGTATCTTGAACTGCTCGCAGAGCTCAGTGATCATCTTGTTATTAAGATTGGTACCATTGTCCGTAATGATCCTTTCCGGGACACCGTATCGACAGATCAGGTTATGCCGAATGAACCGTGCCACGACATTCTTGGTTACTGTAGCGTAGGAAGCTGCTTCAACCCACTTTGTGAAGTAATCGATCACCACTAGAATGAAGCGATGCCCGTTGGATGCCGTAGGTTTAATCTCGCCGATCATATCAATGCCCCACATTGCAAAAGGCCAAGGTGCAGTCAAGACATTCAGAGGAACTGGAGGAACGTGCACCTTATCTGCATATATCTGGCACTTGTGACATGTCCGGGAATGTTGGTAACAGTCGGCTTCCATTGTGGACCAGAAATATCCTGCCCGAATGATTTTCTTTGCCATGGTGTGTCCACTGGAATGTGTTCCGAAGGTACCTTCATGTAGTTCTGCCATGATCTTTTCTGCTTCAGTCTTATCCACACAACGCAGTAAGGTTGAATCATGGTTTCGTTTGTAGAGAATACCATTGCTGAGGAAGAACTTCGCTGCGAACCTTCTCAGAAACTTTTTGTCATTGACAGATGCACCTTCAGGGTATTCTTGAGCTTCCAAGTACCTCTTCACCTCGTGATACCAGGGTTTTTTAGTTACTGTCTCAGCCTCGAGATCACAACAATATGCCGGTTCGTCCAACTTCCAGATGATGATCCGAGGAGCCTCATTGTCCCATTTTACTTTGAACATAGAAGAAATCGTAGCCAGCGCGTCCGCCAACTGGTTCTCCTCTCTTGGGAAGTGTTCAAAAGTTATCTCTGTGAAATGGGGGATCAATGTCAACACACCCTCTTTGTAAGGAATAAGGTTTGGGTGTTTCATATCCCACTCGCCTTTGATCTGATTGATCACAAGAGCGGAATCTCCGAAGACACTCAGAAACTTGATCCTTAAGTCAATCGCAGCTTGAAGACCCATGATGCATGCCTCATACTCCGCCATGTTGTTAGTGCAGTTGAAACATAGCCGGACAGTGAGTGGAGTATGAGTGCCTTTTGGGGATATGATTACAGCGCCAATACCGTTACCCAAAGCATTAGAGGCTCCGTCAAAGTGCATAGACCATCGGGATCCTTCCTCAGGTCCTTCATCCGGTCCAGGTACTTCACAATCAGTTACTACCATGATGTTCTCGTCGGGAAACTCGAAGTTCATTGATTGGTAGTCGTCTACTGCCTGGTGTGCCAAATGGTCTGCCAATACACTCCCCTTGATAGATTTCTGAGTCGTATACTGGATGTCGTATTCCGTCAAGATCATCTGCCATCTTGATATTCTCCCAGACAGAGCAGGCTTTTCGAATATGTACTTTATTGGATCCATCTTTGAAATCAATAGAGTAGTGTGAGTCAGCATATACTGTCTCAGCCGGCGAGCAGCCCATACCAAAGCGCATCAAGTTTTCTCGAGCAGCGAGTATCGGGCCTCACAGTCGGTAAACTTTTGGCTAAGGTAATAAATGGCGTGCTCTTTTCGGCCAGACTCGTCATGCTGCCCCAGCACACACCCCATTGAGTTGTCTAGTACTGTCAGGTATAGTATTAGAGGTCTCCCTTCAACCGGTGGCATAAGAATGGGTGGTTCTTGGAGATACTCTTTGATTCTGTCAAAAGCGGCCTGACATTCATCATTCCAACGTACTACCTGATCTTTCTTCAGCAGCTTGAAGATTGGTTCACAGGTAGCAGTTAGATGCGAGATGAATCGGGCAATGTAGTTCAGACGTCCTAGAAAGCCTCTGACTTCTTTCTCTGTCTTGGGAACTGGCATCTCTTGTATGGCTTTAACCTTGGCAGGGTCCACTTGAATACCTTTGTCGCTCACGACGAAGCCTAGCAACTTTCCAGATCTTACCCCAAATGTGCACTTGTTCGGGTTCAACCTCAGCTTGTACAATTTCAAACGGTCAAACAACTTCTGTAGATGGTCAAGGTGTTCCTCCTCAGTTTGAGACCTTGCAATCATATCATCGACGTATACTTCAATCTCATGATGGATCATGTCATGAAATAAAGCAACCATGGCACGTTGGTAGGTTGCCCCAGCATTTTTCAACCCGAAGGGCATGACCTTGTAGCAGAAGGTGCCCCACTGAGTAACAAAGGTAGTCTTTTCCATATCTTCAGGAGCCATCTTGATCTGATTATAACCTGAAAAGCCATCCATGAAGGAGAACACCTTGTGCTGAGCAGTATTGTCAACCAGAACGTCGATGTGAGGTAAAGGGAAATCATCCTTGGGGCTCGCCCTATTCAAATCCCTGTAATCAACACACATTCTGACCTTACCATCTTTCTTTGGCACTGGAACCACGTTGGCAACCCACTGAGGGTAAGAAGTCACTGCTAGAAACCCGGCATCAAATTGTTTCATAACCTCAACTTTGATCTTTTCAGACATCTCTGGACGCATACGGCGGAACTTTTGTTTTATCGGAGAACAGACTTCCTTGGTAGGCAAGTGATGGACCACAATGTCGGTATCCAACCCAGGCATGTCTTCGTAGGACTAGGCGAAGATTTCCACATAATCATGCAACATCTGAATCAATCGTTGTTTTATGCTGAGCTCCAGATTGGCACCAATCTTAACTTCCTTTCTGTCTGTCTCAGTACCCAGATTTACCGTTTCCACTGGCTCTTCATGTGGCTGAATGACCCTCTCTTCCTTGAGTAACAGTCTTGCAAGCTCAACAGGAACTTCACAATCATCTTCACCTTCGTCTTCGGCTAAGTTGATCGGATTTTCGAAGTCATAACTGGCAGTAGCAGAGTCGTTACCAGTGAGATCCAGAGTGGATTGAAACCTGTATGAGTGAGTGTGTGTAAATATAGCTGTTTTGCAATATATAAAAGAAAGAAAGAAATGGAGAACAAGATTTGAAATGCGAAAAACGTCCAATGTCTTTATTCATGATATATGGAGATGACAAGTAATAAGCCCTCACAAATGAAGCCATGGTTCCCCGGCTAAGACACCGGGCCATAAAGTTTCAATTTATTGTTCATTACAAATCAAAAAACAAAGGAATTCATTACTGCGTAACAAAAGTAACAGGTATGTGGTCTTTTGCAGTCCAATTGTTCAGTCCACCGTCGGTCGTCGGGTAGATCCAGCTGTCAAACTCTGATTCCCCCACATCGCTTTCAATAGCATTCACTCCCGGGTTGGTGATGAACACGGGAGGTCTTCCGATCCTTGCTTTGCGTACAGCCCTCTGAGCCTCTGCAGTAAAACCCAGCCCAAATTTGTCAATCTTAGGAGTAAAATCAGGGAGCCTGCCCCAGTTTGCATATTCACCTTTTTCAATTACATCCCGGGCATCCTTCAAGGAAGCCATCTTCAGAGGAAAGTCTTCTTCAATCACTGTCTCAGCTGACGCCAATGTTGGAGGCACCTCTTCAAAATGTTGAAAGGGGGTTTCAATAAACTCCCCATCCATCTCTATATACCGGAACGAGTTCAGATGACTAACCATGTATTCTTCCTCCCCCTGCACTGTAACAATCTTCCCTCTGACAGGGTATTTGAGCTTCTGGTGTAGAGTGGAGGTCACAGCTCCAGCCTTGTGGATCCAAGGACGACCTAGCAAACAGGAATAGGATGGACGAATGTCCATCACATAGAACGTTGAATCAAAGACTTGGGAGCCAACCCGGATGGGAATGTCTACTTCACCATGAACCATCCTCTTCGACCCGTCAAAGGCTCGGACAATGATGTTACTAGGCTTCAACTCCAAACCCTCACAATCCATCCTGTCTAAGGCCTTCTTGGGCAATACATTCAGCGAAGAACCGATGTCCACCAACACGTGTGCAAGAGTAGTGCCCCTGCATTCAATGGAGACATGCAGGGCATCATTGTGGTTCTTTCCCTTGGCGGTCAGATCAACATCCGAGAAACCCAAACCATTGTCAGCGGTCAAATTGGCCACACAGTCAGTAAATTGGTCCGCAGATGTCTCCGGTGGCACATGAGCCATCTTCAGAAATGAAATCAGGGCCTTGGCATGGGCCTCTGAGGACAACAGTAATGATAGCATGGAGATCTTGGAGGGGGTATTCCCCAGCTGTTCAACGACGTTGAAATCGCTCTTCTTAATGATCTTAAGGATTTCCTCCATCTCTTGCTGGGAGGCTTCAACATTCACAGTCTTTGGTGCCTCCATCCGGGCAGACACATCATCAATCCCTTTGCCCCGAGTGTCAGATGACTTGGCAGTAGGGGTAGAAACTTGATCAGAAGGGGAAACAGGCGCACTTGTAGGCGTTATAATAAGAGGTCTTCAGATGACTGGTGGCGCAATGTCAGGCGAGAAGAGCCTGCCACTGCGAGTAACTTTAGCGGGACCGGTGATGTTACTGATACCGGTACTAGTGTTGAACTCCTGCTTCACTCCAAGTACATACACATCTGCCCTGTAATGCCATGGGACAGCCTTGTCAGATTTATAGGGGAGGGGCCCCGGAACAGTAATGATAATGGGTGCGACGGACATGATTTTGACTGGCTTCCTCGGGGGAGCCTTGTTAGGATTGTTGAAGATGGTGACAACAGATACTTCTTCAGTAGGAACAACAGGAACAGTGGTCTTCTTGAACAAAATTTCTTTGCTATCCATCAGGTTTTGGATGCCTGACTTCAGCAACGGACAACCAGCAGGGGAAACGGCACACAGAAGGCAACCCTTGCTACAACCCGAAAATAAACCGGCTAGCAACAGGTTCCTCTTAACAGTCAATAGAGGGGTAGCAACATCATTCACCGAAACTGCATATAAGTCTTCCTCAATAGCATTTACTCCATGCTGGGGCATAGGAGCAGTCACAACGTTGGGCCTTTCGGGTGCCTCAAATTGTATTTCCTTGGCATCGATAAGGTCCTGAACCTTATTTCTTAGGGCCCAGCAATCATCAGTAGAATGCCCCGGGCTATCAGAATGATAAGCACAACGGGCGTTTGGATTATACTTCGGAGAGGTTGTGTTTACCACCTTCGGAGCTTCTCTGACGGTTACCAAGTTGGTCGATAACAGTTGCGGCAAGATCTGTGACAAGGTCATACTAAGCCGAGTATATTCTCGTCTGGGTCTCTCACCCCTTGGTTGGTTAGGTTGCCGAGGAGCGGCAGCAGGCTTTGCAATTACCACCACGTTGACAGCTTGGCGGCGTTCCGGTTTATTTTGCCTCCTAGGCCCATACACAGCACTGGCTTCCTTTTTGAAAGGCTTCTTCTCAGAACTTGAGGACGCACCTTTCTGAATTTTCCCTGATTTCAAACCAGCCTCTATCCTTTCCCCAGTCAGAATGAGGTCTGTGAACCCTGCAGATGAATTGCCAATGAGATGATTGAAGAACGGCCCGGATAGGGTCCCCAAGAACATGTCCACTAATTCATGGTCGGTTAATGGTGGTTGCACCCTGCCAGCCAGGTCCCTCCATTTCTGCGCATACTCTTTAAAACCTTCTCCCGATCCTAGCGACATACCCTGGAGTTGGGTACGTGTAGGAGCGAGGTCGGCATTATACTGATACTGCTTGTAAAAAGCAGTAGCCAAGTCCTCCCAGTTACGAACCTTGGTTCCATCCAGCTGATAGAACCATTCGAGATGAGTCCCTGAAAGACTCTCCTGGAAGAAATGGATCCATAAGTTCTTGTCCACCGTATACGACTGGATCTTCCGCACATAAGATCTGAGATGTAGCTTAGGGCAGGACGCCCCGTCATACTTTGCGAAAGATGGTGCTTTGAACTTGTGTGGGATCACCACACCAGAAGATAGACCCAAGTCTCCAAAATCCAACCCAGGCACTTGTTGAATTTCCATGGCATTCAGACGATCCTCTAACTGCTTGTACTTGTCTTCAGCTGGAGGGTATTGCTCTTCATTAAAATCAGTCTCGTTGTCAGAGACCACCGGACTAGGGACCCCTCCCCCTTGGGGACTGCCTTTCCCTACAGAAGAACCAGCTTGATCAACCTCATTCTGCAGTGTGTTTCCAAACCTCCGGCCAGTGTTGAATAGTACAATTCTCTTCTTCTTCTTGACCAGCAGAGCTTTCAACTCCTCTTGTCCTTGGGCTAAACTCATAATCAGTTCTTGGAACTGGGCGTTCTGAGCCTGAAGGGCCTTGATGGATTGCTCAGTAGATGATTCCGGATTCATGATGCTGAAATAAACAGCGAAGAACATTAAGCAACCTGAAAAGAAGAGTACCTGTGATGCATATGATGAATGGAATGCGTATGATTTATGTTTTCAAAGACAATCGGGATTCAACTTTGTAAACAAAAAAGCAACGCACTTTATTAGATTCAACTTTGAAATTTAGATTGTTCAACAGATTGCCCTTAGGCGTTACATAAAATGGAAATACTGAAAAGGGAAGTAAAAACTGCAACAGAACATCCAGAGCTCTTCATTGATCCCAGGGTCTCTTCTTCTCAGTACGAATATAGTCATTCAAGGCCCGCTCGTTCTCCAACTGCTTTGTCAGCTTCTGGATCTTCAATTCCTGCTCGTTGAACTTTTTCCGATAAGAATCCCGTTCTTCTTGTAGTTGCGCCCAAGACCTCTTTAGTGTATCAACATCAGTAGGTATCTGAGGAGGGAGAACAGTTGGAGGAGCCCCATCTCTATCAGGATATTCAAAAATGATGGGTCTGACAGCTTCATATGGCATACCATACTTCTGAGCACGGATGCGGACCCATTTGTAGTAGGCTTCCATAGGTAGAGAAGTCTTTGGTCCCAACTCTTGTGGGTCAGCTTTGTGAATTCTGTCCCAAGCCTTGATGAACCTACGACGCAGCTCGTCACTATCTACCTGAAACTCGAAACTGATGTGAGGCACCAACATCTCATGAGGCCCTGCTCTTCTGGATCTTCCAAACTGACGGAGCGCTAGACATGGATTATAAGAGATCCCTCCTTGGGTACCAATCAAAGGAACATTAGGATATTCTCCGCAACGATCAATGACAGCTACCTCATCCAAACCTCTGAGAGTCCAAATGATGTCCTTATTAGTGAGAGACATTAACCTATGAGCCCAACCTCTTCCTTCTTTGTTCTTCAGCACGAACTTAGGGAGGTGTGAAATAAACCACCTCACTAACAAAGGGATACAACACCACAGAGTTCCTCGTCTTCAGGCAGTACGAGCATAGAGTTGTTGCAGGATATCACCCAAGAGAGTGGGCACAGGGTTCCGAGCCATGAAGATCCTTATGGCAGTGATGTTAATGAAGTTATCCGGATTTGGAAACAGAACCAGACCATAGATTAAGAGAGCCAGAAGGTCTTCATACGCCCTGAAGTCTAGGTCATTCCAGAAACTGTTAGCTTTACTGATCAGAAATTTGGCCAAGAAACCCTTAACTCTGCTTCTAGTCACCCAGTTATCCATTACCTCCTTGTGGGTCAAGGGAAGGGCTGCAGCAATCTCCTCAAGTCTAAGAGTCTTTTCCCAACCAGTGAAGGGAGTCTGATCCAAGATAGGGATGCCAAGAAAATCAGAGAACTCTTCCAGGGTAGGGACCAGCTGGAAGTCTTGAAAGGTGAAGCAGTTGTACAAGGGATCATAAAACTGTGTCAGGACACTCATCAGTTGTTGGTCCCACTTTGCCGTGACTAAACCGAGAAGAGAACCATGCCTCTGGATGAAAGAAGTGGTATTTGGAATTCTGCTAACCAATTCTTCAAGCAACTCAGGTGGGTGAACAAAGTTGAACCAGATAGTGTTCCTTCGCATAGGCATCATGATGTCCTACAAAACAGAGCAAAGGTGAAATCCTCTTGTCTTTGAAATGGTCAGTCCTTATACAGGATGCATGCAATGTTTATGATGGCATGATGTTATGATAAAGCACACCACAAATATTCACAAAGGCAAACATGATAAGGCACACAAGTCACACAAGACAGCCCTTAGGGTTTAGGCCAGCATGGGGTCTAGGTATTACCCTCTTTCAGTTTGTTGGTTAAGACCTGTCCTATCAGAAGTAACCGAGTTCTAGAGGATCCTAATATCACTGACTACCCTCAATCAGTCATAACTCTAGCATCGCAATCTTTTCTTGCGGCCAGAACCATCACGAAAGTTTAGCCTCAATGGGTGTAGCATACTGCTACTGTTCTATTGGCCAAGTTGGGTCATTTAAGGTTCTAAGGTCGGTTGGTGCTTAATGACTCCTCAGAAGACCCATATTCTCCTCGTTGCAACACAAGGGATATCGGTACAGACCAAGGCGCCACACCAACGTAGCCACTGCTTCACCCATGTCGGTCTATGCCGGACAGGTCCCTCACAGCTTATGCTACCTAACAGGGTATCCCCAGATCCGGGTTAGGATCTATGTAACTCCAATGCAGCCCACAATAATAAAGCAAACAAACACAACAATTGAAAACACAAGTGTGAGCTATCCTAAGGTACACCTCACTTTATATATCCCCAGCAGAGTCGCCAGTTCTGTAATTGGTGGATTTAGAACTGACTATTTAACGCTGGTTCGCAAAATGTCGCGGAAGCAAGAGTCGCCACCGTCTTTTATTTTCTCCAACATGGACAGGACAAAAGCACATCAAAATTCATTATGAGATAGTTTCTCGGTTCGGGAGGTAGATTTATAGAAAGGGAAGGTGTTAGCACCCTTTCTATCCATGGTTATCCATGGGCTCTTAGATACTTGCTCTTTATGTTTTCAAAATGTTTGTTTTTCAAGGTGTGAGTGGGTTTGAAAAAAGTTTCTTTGAAGATTTCTGAATAACTCTTGTATCTGTCCTCAAGAGTGTTTGAAAAATTGTTTTGAAAGCTTTTTGAAAGTGTCAGTGTGAAAAGGTTTTTGATTTGTTTTTTTTAGAGAAGAGCAAGTATCCATGAGTCATCTACCTACCCTAAGGAATTAGGCTGTGTAAATGTCCTTAAGGTAGTGCCATCCCACCATTGAGAGGTAGGTAGCGCCACTGTTGGAGGTGTTCGGGTCAATTCGAGTGTAGGGACTGTGTGGTCACCGAAGCAACAGTAGGACACCTTAGAAGCTACCCTTATGTCCTTGATCCTTTTTTTAATCCGAGGCAACTGTTTCGAGGAAACTATTCCGAGGCAACCGTTTCGAGGCAACTATTTCGAGGAAACTGGATCATGGACATAAGGACTTACTAAAACGTCCTATACTTGACGACCACGTTTCGAAGGCAAGGCAACAGGTGAGGCGTACCCTAGAAGTGGTGTGTGTATTTGTGTGTTGTTTTCAGTTTAACAGTTATCTTTGATCATGGTATCGTGAGCTACGCTTGTTTTTAATTAACCATACATTCTTTCATGCAATTTAGAATTTAAGAGTGCGGAAAGTTAAAAGCGGAAATATAAAGCTACGCTATTACAAGGCGCGGGTCTATACATCGCCAAAATACAAAGACCCGTTTGGTAAAAAATGCGGAAAGTAAAAGGAAAGCGATAAATCTAATTACTATTACAATCCTTGAGCAGTTACATAATGATCAATAAGAAAATAAATGCGCAAAAAGAGATAAAATTGGACGTCCGAGGGTTTTGACCCTTTTGAAATTAAATTGAATTAAAAAGCTAATTAATCATTTAATTAAAAAAAAGATGTTTTTATGTTTTTTGTATTTATGAAATAAAGAAAATTAAAATTAAATGGGAACCCTAATTCTAGATTATTTTTAGTTATTAGAGAAAATATCTAAGTTGACCTAATTTACTAGTTAATTAAATTACATGTTTATTTACAAAATTAACAATTAATAATAGTAATAAATAATAAATAATGAGGAAAAAGTTTAATTTAAGAAAAAGATGAAAATGTCAAAAACCTAATTCTAGATATTTTTTATTTATTAAGAAAAAAGATTAAAGTTTAACCTAAATTAACTAAATTAATTATTAACATTTATTTACAAAAATAAATTAATGAGTAAATTAATAAATAATTAAACATATTTTTGTATTTTTGATTTTTTTGATTTTTATTATGAAAAGAAATTCATGGTAAAAAATATAATTAAAACAATTAAATGATTAAAAGAAATTAAAAGAAAATACAAGAGAATAAAAAAAATAAAGCAAACCAATGGGGGGTGTCAGGCCCATGTAGAGGTGTGTTTGAAGCAAATTTGGCCCATGAACACAAAGCCTGTTTGACCTTTCCAGCTTGAGTGCGTGTGGTTGACTGGGGTACACCCTGGAATTCGTTCAGTGGCCCTTGGATCAATCATCATGTCCACTTGGCAGGCCTAAGCATGGGCGTGTATGGTAACCCTTTGGTTGAACGCTGCATAGGAACATGTTATAACAAAAATCATGGATTAAATGGGGGGACCTGGGAATCGAACCCAGGTCCCAACGCTTAAGGGACACGTTGCCAGCCAACTGAGCTATTGCGTTTCTTTGTATACATAATGGATAGACAATATAATATATACAAAACAATGGTTAGTGGTATAAGACACAAATTACGCGCCAGATTTGAATCTCCCAATAGCATCAGGCCACGTCCATCTTCTTACTTGTTTTTCCTGCAAATAGAAAACAAATAGCGGGGGTTTTAAACCCCCACTAAATAAAACAGTGCATAATAGCGAATAGGCCCACAGATAAGATAAATTGAGCGCGAGGTTTCCATTTGCTTCGTCTTGATGCAACGATTCTGTCCATACAGGTTTGGTGGTCTAATTTTACCATATATGAGAACCCCTAATTTTGAAGTTCTGAAACCCTAGGTTTCATCAATGGTGGATTTTGCTTTAGGCAACATTATCACAATTAAGTTGTACCAATCGCTTCAGAAGGTTAATATTAGTATAAATCACTCAAGAAAAATGGTTAAAAGTGCATGAATCATGATATGGAATTCAAGGAAATGTGGCAAACCGTATAGCATGTGTTCTTCAATTCTTTGCACGTTTTGGCTCGTTCTTGATTGCAAACGCTTCCTGGATGTTTAGGCAACGTGTTGGAATCCTTCAGAAGCTTTGAATTATGCTCTAACTATGAAATCAGTTTTCAAGTTTTTGGCCAAAAGTTGCAAATTGGTTATCTCTTCTCAGCAGCTTTTTCGTGTGTTTCTGAATTAGGTTAGCTTGTGCATAAGTATATGAACGAAATTAGGTCAAGAAACGAGCCCATAGGTCCATGAATTGATGATTTCAATATTTGATTTTTATCATATCTTTTTTAATCTTTTTTTCATGAAACCCTTGCCAATTGTGGAAGATATTGCCTTGTTGATTGATGCACGAAATCTTTAGCACATAATGAACATATTTGCTGCACAAAAAGATTTGAAAATGCATTATTTGATACTTTCTCATAATTAAATCTAATTAAATGAATTAATATAAATAAAAATTCAATTAATTAATTAAAAATAAGAAAATAAATCCTTTTAAGCTCAATGGGTCGTGCATAGGCTTTGGGTAATGATTAAAGGAAGAATTTGAGGCCCATTAGCAAATTTGAAATGTTTTAGGCAAAGTTGACTTTTCAAAATTCCCAAAAATTTCCCAACTTCTCCAATGCATATCTTGCTCAATTTTGAAGCTATGAACATGTTCTTGGACATTTTGGAAAGGTCTTGAAGTCCTCTAACCAATTCCTTTGGTCCCATGTCATTTTGATTTACCAATCTCAAGTTATTATCTTTGTCTTAAAGTGCCTTTTTGTTGACTTTTGAAAATGACCTATAATGTTGAAATTGATAACTTTTTGTGAGAGCATTTCTTGGACTTGGAGTGTGAAGATGAGTTGTAGCAAATGTCATCCTATTCAAAATGCGCTTTGGATGGGATTTTTCTGATAAACCATGAGGAAGTTATGCCCTGGTCAATTTGCAGTTGACTTTTCAGCTGTCCAAAAATGGAAACTTTTGCATCTTGAGACTTTTTGAGCCATGCTTTTAAGAATCATGATCAAGAATTGATCAAATGATGTTTGTGGCTTCAAAATAAGATGTTGACCAAAAATTTTGACTTTTGACTGTCAAATGACCATTTTGCCCCTGCAGTTGACTGTGGAGCAATTTAGGGTTTTTGACTGTGCAACTTGATGCTGTGAGTCTTGAAACTTGACATATGGATGCTTGACAATGTATCTAGGCATGTGGGACTTGATTGGACCCTTGGAAACCTCAAATTCTTTGCCAGAACCAAAACCCTAATTTTGACTGTGTTAGGAGGCAATTGGACTGTGCAACTCTTGAGAGGTTTTGAACCATGCTCTTGCCAAATCTTGAAAAATATGGGAGGGCAAATTTTGGGGTACAACAGCAACCTTCTGGAGAAATGAGTACCGCACTGATACCGTTTCCAAGTGCATTTGAAGCACCATCAAAGTACAGGGTCCATCGGGATCCTTTTTCAGGTCCGTCATACGGTCCGTTACCTTCAATGTTGTCCAATGTCATGATGTCCTCGTCCGGGAAGTCGAATCTCATGGATTGATAATCTTCGATAGCTTGATGAGCTAGATGGTCAGCTAGTACACTCCCTTTTATAGCTTTTTGGGTGGTATACTAGATGTCATACTCAGTCAGGATCATTTGCCATCTAGCAATTCTTCCAGATAAAGCAGGCTTCTCGAAGATATATTTGATCAGGTCCATTTTAGAAATCAGCAAAGTGGTATGAGTCAACATGTATTGCCTTAGTCGGCGAGCAGCCCATACCAAAGCGCAGCAAGTTTTCTCGAGCAGTGAGTAGCGAGTCTCATAGTCGATAAACTTTTTGCTAAGGTAATAAATGGCATGCTCTTTTCGACCAGACTCGTCATGTTGGCCCAGTACGCACCCCATTGAATTGTCCAAAATAGTCAGATACATGATCAGCGGCCTTCCTTCGACGGGTGGCATCAGAATAGGAGGTTCCAATAAGCACTCCTTGATCTTATCAAAAGCAAATTGACAATCATCGTTACATTTGACTACCTGATCTTTCTTTAATAGTTTGAAAATTGGCTCACATGTAGACGTCAGGTGAGAGATGAACCTGGCAATATAGTTCAAGCGTCCCAAGAATCCTCTAACCTCCTTTTCAGTACGGGGGGCAGGCATTTCTTGTATAGCCTTCACTTTTGCTGGATCGACCTCAATGCCTTTGTTGCTGACAATAAATCCCAGAAGTTTACCAGTCCTAACTCCAAAAGTGCACTTACTTGGATTCAGTCTGAGTTTGTACTCCTTCAACCTGGCAAACAGCCTCTGCAAGTGTTCAAGGTGTTCCTCCTCTGTTTGTGATCGAGCTATCATGTCGTCTATGTAAACTTCAATCTCATGATGTATCATGTCATGAAACAAAGCTACCATGGCGCGTTGATAAGTTGCCCCTGCGTTCTTCAGTCCGAACGGCATCACCTTGTAGCAGAAGGTACCCCATTGTGTAATAAAGGTTGTTTTCTCCATGTCCTCGGGGGCCATTTTAATCTGGTTGTAGCCCGAGAATCCGTCCATGAAAGAAAATACTTTGTGCTGAGCTGTGTTGTCAATCAAGATGTCGATCTGTGGCAGCGAAAAATCATCTTTAGGGCTGGCCCTGTTCAAATCCCGCTAGTGCACACACATTCTGACCTTGCCGTCTTTTTTGGGAACGGGCACAATGTTAGCAACCCATTATGGATAAGATGTAACAGCCAGAAAGCCAACATTGAATTGCTTCATTACTTCAGCTTTAATCTTCTCAGACATGTCGGGCCTCATTCGGCGGACTTTTTGCTTGATCGATGGACAGTCTTCTCTTGTAGGGAGATGATGAACCACGATATCTGTGTCTAACCCCGACATGTCTTCATAAGACCAGGCGAAGATTTCAACGTATTCATTCGACAGCTGTATCAAGCGTTCCTTGACACTTGGTTCCAAGCTAGCACCCACTTGTACTTCTTTCCTGTCTTCCTCTGTTCCTAAGTTGACGGTTTCCAACAACTCTTCATGGGGTAATATGGCCCTCTCTTCTTGTTGTAGAAGTCTGGCTAACTCTCCCGGCACTTCACAATCTTCGTCGTCTTCGCACTCAGCCTGATTGACCAAATCTTCAGAGTTATTGAAGGATACCACAGAATAGTCACCCATGGAATCCGGAGTGGATGGGTACCTGCATTTGTGAGTGTGGGTGTGTGTAAGGGATAGCCATCCTTAAACAAACAAAAATGCAAAAGGAAAGAAAATGAACACAACAGTTTATAAATGAAAACGTCCAATGATTCATTAAACATGGCATATGATTATGAAAAGAATCAAGCCCTTACAAATGGACCTACATGCCCCGGGCAAGGCATGAGGTGAAAAAGTGTGCAGATTGTTTAAGAGTAATTATTACAGACCAACAGAAAATGTTCGAAAGATAAATTACTGATTGATGAAAGTAATGGGGACGAAGTCTTTCGCCTCCCAGTTGTGTAGTCCCCCTTCAATGGTCGAGAAGATCCAATCTTCAACGTTACCCTCTTCGTCTTCGTCTTCTAAAGCATTGATTCCATGAGGAGAAATCTTGATGGGTGTCTTTTCAATTTTTGAGCGACGCATAGCCTTTTGCCCCTTAGCGGTAAACCCTAACCCAAATTTGTCTGTCTTGTGGGGAAAGTCAGGCAACTGACCCCATACTGTACTCTTCCCCTCCTTCATTACAGCCTTTGCGTCTTTCAGAGATGCCATCCTGGCCACCTGCTTGGGTACCTCAGCTACTTCCTTTGCTACAGCAACCTCAGGAGAAACTTCTTCAAAGTGTTGAAAGGGTGTTTCGATGAATTCTCCATCCACTTCCACATACCAAAAGGAATTCAAATGACTGATCATGTACTCCTCCTCACCGTGTACAGTTATGATTTTTCCCTTAACAGGGTATTTCAGCATCTGATGGAGGGAAGAAGTGACTGCCCCAGCATTATGAATCCACGGCCTTCCTAGCAAGCAAGAGTAGGATGGGCGGATGTCCATTACATAGAATGTGGAGTGGAACACCTCAGTTCCTACCTTGATGGGAATGTCGACCTCCCCATGCACCATTCTTTTAGACCCGTCAAAGGCCCTTACAATGATATTACTTGGTTTCAGCTCTAAGCCTTCACAATCCAACCGGTCCAGAGCCTTCTTAGGCAGCACATTCAGAGAAGAACCAGTGTCGACCAAGACATGGGCGAGAGTAGTTCCTCGGCATTCAACTGACACATGCAATGCGTCATTGTGCTTTCTTCCTTTCGGGGTCAGGTCAGCATCAGAGAAACCCAGGCCGTTGTCGGCGGTAAGGATGGCTACACAATCCTGGAATTGGTCGGCTGAGGTTTCCTGGGGCACATGGGTTGTCTTCAAAAACCTTATCAAAGCTTTGGCATGAGCCTCCGAACAAAGCAATAGGGCCAACATGGAGATCTTCGAGGGGGTTTGCCCCAGTTGCTCTACAACATCGTAATCACTCTTCTTAATTATTTTCAGAATCTCCTCCATTTCTTTCTTAGAGGTTTCAGGGATGACCAACGGCTGAGCCCTCGTCCTGACGAGCTCTTCTTGGATCCCTTTCCCTTTATCAGCAGCAGTAGAAGGGACAACCACCGGAGTAACAATTTCTTCAATCATTGGAGTTTTTGCAGATAGTTTTACCGGTGCAGGGGTAACCTTGGGAACAGCTGAGGGTCCAAAGATTGCCTTTGGAGGGGAAATCTCTGGAGATAAAATTCTTCCACTTCGGGTAATTTTGCTTGTACCGGCAATGTTTCCAATGTCGGTAGTTTCTTCGTCAGAGCTCTCTTCAGTTATCTCAATTTGGTTAACACCGTGGTAGTAGATTTCTCCACCATAATTCCACGGTATCGATTTGTCAGATTTGTATGGGACGGGCCCAGGCATGGTTATCTTCAAGGGTACAATCTTCGGAGCGGATTTAATCTTAACAGGCCTTTTGGGGACCTTGGAAAGATTGGCGGAAATGGTTATTATTGAAACATCTTTGATAGGAGTTGGAGTAACAGGAGTCTTTTCGAAAAGAATTTCTTGGTTTTCCATTAGGCGTTGGATGCCTATCTTCAGCAATGGACAGTCGGTAGGTAGGGAGGAACAAAGGTAGCAGTCTTCTTTACATCCTGGGAAAATCCCAGCCTTCAACAGATTCAACTTGATTGTCAGTAGTGGGGTTATCAGATCATCAACAGCAGAAACAAACAGATCCTCTTCAACAGCATGGACGTTGTGACCATGCTTTGGCATTGGAGAAAAGATTACATTTGGCTTCTCAGGGGCGTCGAACTCAACCTCTTTAGCATCTATCAAGTCTTGAATTTTATTCTTTAACGCCCAGCAATTGTTGGTGTCATGCCCGGCGCTGTCAGAATGATAGGCACATTTAGCATTGGCATGATAGTATGGAGATATGGTATTAGGGTTTTTCGGCGCCTCCTTTAAACCAGTCAGATTCAACTTCAACAAATGGGGAAGAACTTGTGCAGGCGTCATGTTGATGCGGGTGAACTGCCGTTGTGGCCGCTCTACCCGTTGCTGATTAGGTCTAGACTGATTGTTACGAGGCTGATCATTTGATGAATTTTGGATCATCACGGCCCCTACAGTCGGTCGGCGCTCAGTTCTTCTCAATCCTTTCTGAAGTATATGGAAGCTGCTTCCTTCTTAGCTGGGAAAGATTTTTTAACAGTTGTGGAGGCAGAGGCATCCCTTTGAATTTTTCCGCTCTTAATACCAGCTTCCACCCGTTCGCCAGTCAAAATCAGTTCGGTAAACCCTGCAGAAGAGCTCCCGATCAAATGGTTGAAGAAAGGGCCAGATAGGGTCCCCAAGAACATATCAACTAGTTCCCTATCTGAAAGAGGTGGCTGCACTCTTCCGGCCAAGTCGCGCCATTTCTGGGCGTATTCTTTGAATCCCTCATTTGAGGCCATCCCCATACTTTGTAGTTGAGTACGGGTTGGCGCCAAGTCGGTGTTGTATTGATACTGGCGATAAAAGGCAGCTTCCAAATCCTCCCAACTGTGCACTTCTGACCTCTCAAGATGGTAAAACCAATCTAGCTGTATACCGGATAGGCTGTCCTGGAAGAAGTGTACCCAAAGATTTCTATCGGATGAGTGAGGTTGAATTTTCCTGACATACGACCTCAGGTGCATCTTCGGGCAAGACAGACCGTCGTATTTTGCAAAAGTTGGCACCTTAAACTTTGGAGGGATCACAATCCCAGCAATCAATCCCAATTCTTCAAAATCCAAACCGGGAACCCTTTGCAGCTCCATAGCTGCCAGTCTGTCCTCCAGGTTTTTGTATTTTTCGTCCGCTGGCGGGTATTGCTTCTCTGAATAATCTTCATCTTCCTCAACCTCATCTTCTTCAGCCTCGGACTCAGAAGGTAATGCAACTCCTTTTCCCTTATCGGTCCCCTCATCAGATGTGGAGGGGAATTCAAGAACTCTCCTAGCTTCATTCTCAAATCTTCTTCCCAGTGTAGCTACCCCAACTCTTTTCTTCTTCTTTTTTCCTTTTTCTTTCTCTTTATTCCCTAACAGTGCTTTAAGATCCTCATGACCCTTTGCCAAGGTCATAAGGAGCTGTTGAAACTGCAAGTTTTGTGCCTGCAGATCTTTGACCGTCTGTTCAAGATCCATCTTACTGAAATAAACAGCAGAAAGATAAGGAAACCTGGTGTGAAGACCTGTTTATGCATATGATGAATGATATGTTTATTCATGTAATGCATTCAAGGATTTAGAAATTCAAAATTTTTGCAGACAAAAAGAACACACGTCATATTAATAAGAAGAAATTTTGTCAGTACATAAATGCCCCATGGGCCAAATATTACAAAAAACTTCTTAAGGTAAAAAGACGTTGCGCATCCTCTTTGGTGCGATGTAAGTGTTGAGGGTCTCATCCTCGTGAATTCGGCGGGTAAGCTCCAAAACCTTCTTCTCACTGGCGTAGAAGCTGGCTTCAAAAGTATCCTTTTCTTCCTTGAGTTGGATCCAACTCTTCTGCATTTCCTCCCATGATGTTGGCATGTCAGGATGTAGGATGGTGTATGGAACCTCTCCTTCCTTAACAGGCTCTTTAATCAAAGGGAGAATATGAGGGTAAGGCATCATAAGACTCTGGGCACGGGTTCGTACCCACTTGAGGTAAGGCTCAAGAGGGATGGAGTTCTTGTGCCCCAGTGTCTTGCTATCTACCTTGTTAGGCATCCTCCAAGCTCTGATGAATCTTTGGCGAAGTCCTTGCGCATTGTTGTCGAAGTCAAAAACTAGGTCAGGAATCAGCATGTCATGAGGGCCATCTCTCCGAGCATATCCAAATTGTCTCAAAGCTAGACAAGGGTTGTAGGTAATGCCTCCCCTAATGCCAAGTAATGGAACATTAGGGAACTCACTGCAACGATCAATGATGATGACATTTTCTCTGGATCGAGAACACCAATGTACATCAGAATGTGTGAGGGTCATCAATCGTTGTGACCACCTTAAGCCTTATTCATTCTTCAAAACAGATTGTGGAAGGTGAGAAATAAACCACCTTGCAAGGAGAGGAGTACAGCACATGAGAACACCTCTTTTCCTCATTATTCGTGTGTAAAATGAGTGGAGGATGTCCCCAAGCAATGTAGGTATGGGATTCCTGGATAGGAAAATCTTGACAGCATTTACATCTATAAGTTGGTCAGGATTTGGGAACAAGACCAACCCATAAATGAGGAGTGCCACAATCTCTTCAAAGGCTTGTAGATCCAAAGAATTCCAACACTCTTGTGCCTTCTCAAACAAGAATTTTGCCAAGAAGCCTCTGACACCACTTCTGGTTTCCCAATGCCCCTTGATGTCAGATGGTTGCAAGTGTAGTGCTTGAGCAACATCTTCAGGTTTTGGTTCTTTTTCCGTACCGTTGTAGAGTAGTTGATTAAGAATAGGAATTCTCAGGAGTTGAGAAAATTCCTCCAAAGTAGGCACCAATTGGTAGTCGGGGAATGTGAAACAGTGGTGAAGTGGGTCAAAGAATTGGAACAACACTTTCACCATGTCTTCTTCAATGTTGGTGTTGACTAGGCTGAGTAGTCTACCATGTCTTTCACTAAAGAGAGAGCTTTCTGGAATTCTGGATGTAAGCTCCTTGAGTTGAGGAGGGATTCTCACAAGGTTGACTTAGATAGTTTTCCTGCGAAGAATTTCCATGACCTACAAAACAAGAACAAAGATGAAGATCCAAACCCTTAAAATGGTTAGTGGATGCATATGATGCTTTATGATGTTCATGATGTATGCACAAACATATGTACAAGCAAGTCACATAAAACCCTAGTTTCAGGCTTGCACGGGGTTTCATAGGTAAGTACCCTCTTGAGTTTAGTTGGCTTAAAAACCGGTCCTATAAATAGTAACCGGGTTCTAAGGAGCTCAATATCATTGGATTGTTTTCCATGTTCATTGTTTTGGTTTAGCCACTTAACTAGCGACCAAAATATTCCAAGAAAACAACCCTCAATGAGTGTAGTATCGAGTATCTACCAACTTCGGACTGCACCAAAGCCGGTCATCTCACTACCCCTAATAAAAGGCCAAGATGGTCAAGTAAGGTTCTAGGTCATTAGTGCTTAGTGACATCACTCAGCGGCCCCGTACTCTCCTTGATTGAACTCAAGGGTTACCGGTACTCACAAATATGTCGCACTAATATAGCTATTGCTTCAACCGTGTCGGTATACCCCGCACAGTTTCCACAACGTATTGCTATCTATGAATGTTTCCCAAATCCGGGTGTAGAATTTCAAGCCCAAACAAGAGAACCAAAATGTAAAGAAATCAAAGCAAACAATTAGTCATGCAAAAGGTGATCTAAGCCATAAGGTTACCCCACTTTTAAAGTGTCCCCAGCAGAGTCGCCAGTTCTGTGATACGGTGGGAGAACTGACTTGAGGTTTTGCGTTTTTTGTTTGCAAATGTTTCAGTTGAGCAAGAGTCGCCACCGACTTTTTATTTTATCCTAAGGAAAGGTTAAAAAGCACAGGAAAAACCTTTGAGATGTTTTCTTGGGTTCGGGGAGTAGATTATAGAAAGGGGAGGTATTAGCACCCTTTCTATCCATGGTTATCCATGGGCTCTTAGTTACTTGCTTGGATCACTTGCCTTTGCTTTTCAATTGTTTGAAATGGTGCTTTGTGTGTGTGGTTTTGAAAATGTTTTGAAAAAGATGCCTTGTCTAGGCAACCATTGTAACAATTCTTGTTTGAATGTTTTACAAGGGTGTTTGTCTTTTTGAAAAGATGTTTCAATGTTTTGAAAGTTTGTTTTGAAGTTGTGTTGTGATGTGTGTTTTGAAAAATGGCAAGGATTGTTTTGCAAGATTGTTCAAGTAACCAAGAGCTATCTACCCTAAATTTCTCAAAGACCTTTCTCATGTTTTAACCCTTTTAACAGTGTTGTTTCACCATTGTATTTGGTGAACAACCTTGTGTTAGGATGTTAACGGGACGGGCGCGGGTCATCGTTTAGACCATAGAGGCAATAGTGCCAAGTATCTTTGGCAATTTTTCTCAAGGGACTTGATCATTTTTAGGCAACTTGATAGCGTCATCGAGGGACTATGATCATTTGATTTGTTTTTGTTTTGCCAAAGACACTTAACATGCAACCATGGCCCATTTTTGAAGGAAACAAGTGGAGTAACCCTAAGGGTGCAAGTGTGCATTGTGTTTGTTTTTTATGCATGTTTATCTTGAATTAGGTCAAGCTATTTGTTGATTGATTTTTGCATACAAACCCTAGGTCTATCATGGCATAATTTGAAAACTTTTAAATGCGGAAATTTAAATGCTAAGCTATTACAACAATGATTATGGGGATGGGGGTACAAGTTTGAATTTGGGGATATTTGACAAGGAAATAAAATCTAAGTTATTACAACCATATCGAATGTATACAAATATTTAATTGTACAATATTTAAGTAAATACAATAAATATGCAAAATGTATTATGCACAAAATGATTTTTTATGTATGTGAAAGTATTTTTCAATGTGAAATATAAACAAAAATAAAAAGGTCAAATTTTGAATATTTTTGTCATTTAGGGCAAAACCCAAGTTTTTAAATAAATAGTATTTATTTATTAATTACATACAATATTTGTTAATTATATACAAAAAATAAGAAGTATATTGTAAAAAAGTATTTTTGATGTCAAATATTAAATAAAAATAAAAATGTATTATTTCTATATTTTTGTCCTAATTATCTAATAAAATATGCAAGTATTTATATATGGTATATTAAATATACTAAATATGTACAAAAATAAAATATTAATTATTTACAAAAAATGTATATTTTAGGAAATGTTTTCAAAATGTAAATAAAAATAACAACCAAAAAGATAAATATTTGTATTATTTTCTAGGGTTTTAAATAAAAAGGAAATATATTCATTTACATATATATGTTCAATAAAACAAATAAATGCCAAATAAATGCAAAAATGTGTGGAAAAATATTTTTGATGTTTTTTATGTTTGAACAAAAAATAATAAGTCAGAATCAAAAAGAAAAATGCAAAAATAATAAATATTTCACATAATGGGCCAGGGGGGTGTAAATGGAAAAAAAGGGGTGTAAAAAGCAAGTTGACTCAGGCCCAGCCCAAGTCAACTCTGTCTTCAACCTCCAGCAACCTGTTTGAAACAAAAACGCGTGTTTCCTTGTGCAACTACCATCTCCTGATTCCTTGCTTTTTAGCCAAAACTCATAACACAAACATTTTAGAGCATCAAAAGACGAATTCAAACATATAAAATTCTTGACCCAACTCTAAGAAACAAGGGAGAATTTCTTCACCCCCAATTTCTGACCTAAATTTTCTTCAATGTTCATGGCTAAAATTCTCACAGCACGCTTAACATAAATGAAAAGTAATCATATGTATGGCTTCAGGGCTATGAGTAGGACATGTTTCATTCACAAACCTAAGCTTAACTCTTCCTAGATTGAGAGATAGAAGTCCATAGTTTTACCTGTTTCAGCTTGACTTGAACAGAGCAATGTAGGTATCTTCAGTGGAGTTTGAGCTTTTGTACAGCTTGCCTGAAGTCCAAGGAAGCTTCTCCAACACCTAGCTTACTTTGAATCACTCTGTATCGTGCTATGGAAGTTCACCTGCAAAACTGAAAAATGAAAATGGCAGATGAGGTTAGGGGTGTTACAGCTGGTGTTTAGGGCTTGGAATAGTTTCAATGGGTGGTATGGAATGTGTTTGCAAGGTTTTTAGCCAAAGTGCACGAGTGGATTGAGTTGTGGACCTCAATCTGCAGCAGGTACCCTGTTTTGGCAACAAGATGGTGTTTTTGTGTATGAGGAGGTATGAGGGGTAGTTCAGTAGTGCCTTAGGTTAGTTGGGATGTATGGAAGATGAGAACAAAGTTTTTGTTTGGCTGTGTTGACAGGAAATGGAAGTTGGCTTCAGTTTGCAAGGTTTCTTCAAATGTAAGCAAGAAAGTGTCAGTCAACAATGCAGGCCTGTACCACCCTCTATGTATGCTGCATATCTTGCTCTTGAGACTTGTAACTTGTAGATTTGATTTGGCTTCAGAGATATGGCCCCATGCCTCTTGGATTTGGTATTTGACATAAAGCATAACTTTATCAAACTGGCAATTCACCTTTTTCCAATTAAAGGTTAATTTAACATGTATTGCCCAAATGAATGAAATAATGCATTAGCTCAATGGTTAGGCATTTAATTATGGTGTGTAAAACTGGTTTTGAGGCCTGCAAGATAGCTTTGTACAAGCTGATTTGAAAATGCAAGTTGTGATGAGCAAGCTTTGGTCATGAACAAGAATGAGTTTTGGCCAACTTTGCAAATTTGATTCTCTCTAACCACAAGGGTGTTTGAGAAGTTCTTGGACAATTTGGAAAGCTTGGAATGTGTACTACAATCCATCTTTGTAATGCAAATTGAAATTCTAAGTGGAACCATGTGAAAAATGGCCAAGAAGTTGGATAAAAATCCTGCCTAGAATAGGGCAAAATTTCTCTAAGTTAAAAATGTTTTGCACCCTTGTTCCAAAAATCATAACTTGAGATACAAGCTTCCTTTGAGAAAACTTTGTGAATAAAAGTTGTAGATTTTTCAATGGACTACAACTTTCATGTTTCAAGTTTTGTTTTAATCCAATTTCATCTTGGTGAAAAAATGGGACAAAGTTAGGAAAAAATAAGGAAGTTTCATAACTTAGAAAAATTCTAAGTTATGAAATTTTCTCATTTTAAACCCTAATTTGCAATTTTGGGTTTCTTGATGAACAAGTTTCATAATTTGACATGTCTTGATGAAAAATGAATCTTGGCACTTGATTTTGACCAAAAAGTCAAAGTTTGACTTTTCAGTATACAGTCAAATTTTGATCAGTTGACTGAAAAATTCATCTGTCAATCTTATGCATTTGAGATCTTTTGAACTTGTTGAATGGGTCAAGACAATTCCATTGAGTCCTTGAGTCCATATGTGAGCTTGGTTTGCCATTGGTTAGGTCAAACAGTCAAAAATGGCCTTTGTGCAGTCAAAACCCTAAAAATGACCATTTTTCCCTTTTGGTGATCTGATCAAATTTCTTGTGGAGTTGTGATCCAAACTTGATCAAATGATTCATATGAGTTCATAATGTTGATGTGGGTAAAAAATCATGAGGTTTGACTGTCAATTGGCCATAGTTGACTTTTTCCCCAATACATCTGATTTCTAGGTCAACTGTCCAATTGACTGGGCAAAGATTGGAATCAAGACTTGAAACTTGGTATGGATAAACTTATAAGTCCAACATGAAGCATGAAAGTCACCCTTGGCATTTTAGGTCAAAACATCCCTGTGCAAACTCAAACCCTAATTTGGGTCAACAATGCAAAGAGGAGTCTTGAGCAGAGCAAACCCTAACTTGATCTTGAGTTCCAAGAGTCTTGTGATGAAAAAATGTTGATGAAAAAGGGAGGGAAAATTTTGGGGGTACAACAGTATGTTACTCAATATACAAGGAATGTGTAAGGATGACCTTAAAGCAAGAAAGGACTTGATAGAAATGGCAATAAGAACTGAATTAGGACCCATGAAGAAAGGAATGCGAACATATCTGTCGTCTACTGCTTATAATTTATCTAGAAAGGAGAAAAATATTGTGTAAGTTTCCAAGTGAAGTTAAAGTTCCAGAAGGTTACACTTCAGATATTAGAAGACTTATGTCTATGAAAGACCTCAAGTTAAAGAGTTTAAAGTCACATGATTTCCATGTTATAATGGATCATTTTCTACCAATAGGTATACGTTCTATTTTTCCAGAAAAAGTAAGAAGCGCCATAACTAAATTGTGTTTTTTCTTCAGGTCAATTTGTAGTAAGGTGATCGATCCTGAGATCTTACCAATATTGCAAAAAGAAATAGTTATTACTTTGTGCGAGCTTGAAATATATTTTCCTCCCTCATTTTTTGACATTATGGTACATCTTGTTGTTCATCTTGTGAAAGAGACATAATTGTGTGGACCAGCTTATATGAGATAGATGTACCCTGTTGAGCGTTATATGAAAATATTAAAAGGGTACGTGAAAAATCAAAGTCGGCCAGAGGGTTGTATGGTTGAACGATACATTGTTGAAGAAGCGGTTGAGTTTTGTACTGAATATTTGACCAATGTTCAATCCATTGGACTACCCAAATCAAATATTTCCGAAAGGAAGGAAAAAATTTAATCGGAAATAAAATTATGACAATATCAAGGGTTGAACGGGATAAAGTGCATTTATATCTTATGCATAATGACAATGAGGTTAAGTATGTTGAAATGCACAAGGATGTACTCCGGGGTTTAAATCCGAATAGAAATGAAAATTGGATAGTACGAGAGCATAATCAAAGTTTTATATAATAGTTCAAAGATCATATTTATTAAAGTTTGATTTAGATCTTGCTTCAATAACAGAAAGGTTGAGATGTTTAGCGTATGGTCCGAGTTTGCTCGTGTTTTCTTATAGTGCATACGCAATTAATGGATACACACTTTATACCAAAGAACCAGATGATAAAAGTACTATGCAAAGTAGTGGTGTTACTGTTTTAGCTGAAGCAATGCACATTTCAAGTATGAATGACTTAAACCCCAAATATGCAAATTTGTCATATGTTGGGGTTATCGAGCACATTTGGGTGTTTGATTATGAGAAGTTTCAGATGCCTATCTTTGGTTGCAAGTGGCTACATAATAGAGACATACAAATGGATAAGTAGGATTTATACAAGTGGATCTTAATAGGGTGGGCTACAAAGATGAGCCTTTTATTCTAGCCTCTCAAGTTAAACAAGTGTTCTATGTCACTGATCCGACAAGTAAGAAATGGTCTATAGTGCTTTTATCTAACAAAGTGATTGATGATAACAATGTAAACTAAAATGATATTGATGTAGAGAATGAGTCATATGTTAGAGGGAATGTCATATGTACGAAATGATCAAGATGAGAATATTATAGCGGATGAATCATATATTAGAAATGATCATAATGAGGGAATTTGGATCAAAATATCCATCCGTACGAGTTGTTAAGAGACAAGTAATTCATATTCCAACCAAGAAACCAAAGAGATGTTAGTGAAAAAGGTACTAGTGAAATGTTATATGTTCTGTCATTCAATAAAATTGTGTTTTTGTTTTTATATTGTGTTTATGGTTTTATATTGTGTTTATGTTTTTATATTGTGTTTATTTATTCAATGCTACTTGAATTTTATATGGTGTTTATGTTTTTCGTTAATATTACAGGTGAAATGGCTACTAATGATAAAAAATCACATCCCACTTCTAATATTGATGGAAATGAATCAGCTCTTGATGTGGAGAATGATATTAGACGAGGAATAACAATTATGAAGTCAATAATTCGTGTAAGAGATAAAGGTATCAAATTTGACGTTCATTGGAATAAAGAGAAACAACTAATTGAGCCTAACGGTTCAATGTTGACAAGTTAGATTGGTTCCATTGTGAGGAGAGAAGTTCGAATCACTTGTGATGATTGGAGAAGGCGTGAGCTGAAACTCGTTAAATAAAAAATATGGACTGAAATACAGGTGTGATATGTGATGTCTTTCTTTTTGTTGACGCTTATGTATATAAATTAGTAACGCACTCTATGTATGTTTTTTGTAGAGGACTTTTCACATTGACGATGATAAAAAATCATATTGTCTTAAATTGGTCAGAAAAAGACTAAGAGGGTTTCGATCTTTTTTGACAAACAAGTTTCTTAGGGATGCTAATAACAATTTTATCGATGCAGAACTTCCAAAGGCGTATACAGGCTTAATTTCGCCTGAAGAATGGGAAAACTTCAAATAAAAAAGAAGAACCTCATATTTTCAGGATGTGAGTGGCGTGAATCGCCAACGAGTATCAAGTCCCCCGTATCCATACAGAAAAGGACGCATGGGATATGCACGATTGCAACAAAGATTGGTAAGTATATATAAATGATATGATATACTTGTTCATCATGTGTTATTATTGGTTTTATTATTTCTCTTAATGTGTAGTTAGAAGAGGAGAAAAGTCAAGAAACATCTCTTCCGGAACATGTTATGTGGAAGGATGCCCAGGTGGGTAAGGATGGAGTTGTTAAGGAAGATGTGCTTCAAATTTATGAGAAATGTGTAAGTATTTCAATATTCCTATAATTAAATCAAAAGTTTATTAAAATGCAGAATTTATGAGTTTAATCACCACTAATTTATTTTTCTATGCATATGAATTTCAGGAGAGTCTATCTCAATCTTTAACTCAAGTGGAAGACCATGATTGCAGGAGTATACTTAGTCGAGTATTAAATGTTCCTGAGTATACCAGTCGTGTGAGGGGTAAGGGATTCGGGGTGACTCAAACATCTTTTGGTAACCGTCAAAAGAGGAAAGGTCATATCAATAAAGAAGTGATGGAAGAGTTAGAAAAATTAAAAGCTAAAGTTTGTGAGTTGGAAAAGGACAAAGAAAGATACATGTTAGAAAGGAAAGGTTCAGGGTTCAAGGATACTAGTGACAAAGATAGTATCAATTGTGATTTCCAATAGAAAATTCTCGAGGTAACATATATTATTATGAATTAGAAAAAAAATTTAATTGACATATATAAACAATATAAATTTCATATTTATTATTGGTTTAGGGTATATCACCTTGTCAGCTATATTTATCGTCACCGACTTATCGCATGGTTGGCAAGGGAAAACTGCATAACACCTTGGGAGAAGTACATCACCATAAATCGCTCCCTGCTAGATTTTTGAAAGTATCAATTGATATTGCTTTATAGAGGGATGTGCCATTACCGTTCCCTGACGATATTTCAGATGCAACATTAGTGGGAGAGGCAATAGGATCTTATGTTGCATGGCCGTCAAGCCTCATTTGCATAGATGATGAGGTATGTTGAAAACTATTATGAAGCTTTGAGTATTCAAATTTTTTATGACAATTTAATGTACATTTTTTTCATGGTAATGTTAGACTCCCACAAAATCCAAATCAAAAGATAAGGGGATTAAGTCGCACACCTACTCAGTTGCATCCAAAAAGGAGTTAAATTGATATATATATATATATATATATATATATATATATATATATATATATATATATATATATATACATTATACATAGAAAAAGTTAACTCACTGTCTTATACTTCACATATGCATTTGATCTTTAGATTCATGTTAAAGACATGCAACAAGTCCATATGAGTAAGAAGCCTGAAATTGGCAACATGTCCATGCAAAAAAAGGATATGGAAAAGTCTGCGGCTAGAAAAAAGTCTACTTCTCGGTATAGGTCGTGCCTTCAGACATTAATGGGAATTTCAGATTTGGCCGATGGATGTGCTCGTAATATACCTATGGAGGAAGGTATTTTTGGTTTTTCCTATTACGGAACAATAAGTAAAGAGGATGTGGATCAAGTTCTTAGACATGAAGAATTAGGCCTCGGTGTTGTCAATACAAACATCAGGTATTCTCCGATCAACTTTATTTAATTTATTGAACAATTTATCTACTAATTTCAATGAATGGTCTTAATGTTAATGATGTTTTTATTTAAGTTTCATGTATGCCAACTTGATGCACCCACGTCAATTGGACCAAAGATTCTCCTTCTTATCTCCAAACAATATCAATGCACTATTAATCGAAAAACGACCAGATGATGTCAAAGAGTATTTTGTCCGTACATTTATGGCCAACAAAGATACGGAAAAATAGTTTTTTTTTTCATTTAATACTGGAAATGGGTAATATTTTTATTCAAAATTCATCTATTATAATTTTTCGTGTTTTGACGTTCTGTAGAAAGTTTCCATCTAACTTTTGTTAATCTTACAGTGGACACTGGTTGTTGGTTGCGATTAATCCAATAAAAGAAGTTGTATATTATTTGGATTCGTTAGAAGGCGATTGGACAAAATACCCAAATATGAAGGAGATGGTTGATACATAAGTTAGATTGTTCTAAATCTTTGTTTGTATACTTTTTTTTTATGTGAGATTGTTCTAAATCTTTGTTTGTATACTTATTTATTTTATTATGTGAGATTGTTCTAAATCTTCATTTATATTTTTTTTAGGTTTATACAAATTTTTAGATCACAAAGAGATATTCAAGTACCAAAGAGTAAGGAAAATAACATTACATGGATTATAGTGCAAGTATATTTTCACAATTTTGATTATATTAGTGATGCTACTCGATAAAACAAGTTAAACTATATATACTGATATATATTTGTATATTTTTCCATGTGCAGTATCCTCGTCAGTGCAATGGTATAGATTGCGGTTATTTCATATTGAGGTTTCTGAAAGAAATTATTCTTTTAAATCAAATAGAGATTCCAACCATGGTGTGAGTTTCTAACTTATGATTTATTTTAATATATTTAACACATTTCATCTAATTAATTGGTTTTAACTAAATCGTATTATGTTATATCATGTAGTACTTTGATGAATACAAGTCGTCTACTTATTCGAAAGATCATTTGGATGAAATTAAGGAGGATTGGTGTCAATACATTATTGAGAAAAGAATTTTATAAGGTATTGTGACACTTTCCTTGATGAGAATTTTGAGTATATATAAGTTTGAGTTTTGATGAGATATTATGTGTTATACTCTAATTTTTGCCACTAAGATTCCTCTATCATCTCATACCATCACAATGCAACAAGATCACACATTAGGGTTTTGGGTACTTCTTCTACTTCATCCTATCTTTATGTCTGCTCTTGAGGGATCATTAAGCACCTTGAATTATGTATATTTTACTTATATCCTTTTGGCTAACATCAAAATATGTATATATGTTTCTTTGAATGTCATCTTGTAGGTAATGGCAGAATTGCATGTATCTTACTATCTTCTAGCACAGAGGATCAAAACTAGGGTTTAGAATTTTATCAGGAAATCTTTGACTTTTTGGGGAATACTTAATTCCATACTTCTCTACATGTTCATGAGCATCTATGATTGGAAGTTTGATCATCAATTTTTTTTGGAAAGGTTCATTTGAAAAAAAAGGGGTAAATTGGTCATTTTGTCAGAAGTCAACCAAAGTCAACTGTTGACCAAGTGTACTTTTGGTCAACTATAAATTCAATGCCTCTATTTTCATATTTCATGGAAGTTATTTGAAGTTTGAATTGGAGATAACTTGTCAATGAAGTTATTTGAAGTTTTGGATTTTTTTAAGTGTTCATAGTGCTGAACTTTGATTGATCATAACTTTCTCAATTTTTATTGAAAACGTACAAAGTCTTAACCTGGAAAGAGGATACAAAATTCTTCAACTTTGTATTAGAGGCCTCAAGTCCAAAAAGTGAAAGGATAAAAAGTTATGGAGCTTCAAAATTTCTGGACACTTAGTGAAATTCTTAAATATGTACAAAAATCTAATTTCTTCATGGCTAATTTTAAATGTCCATTTGGGCTCAAATAAAAGAGTTGGCAACATCAAAGTTGGAGTTTGAAGTGTTCTCTTAATTTTTTATTCAAGAATCATCTTAAAGGGTCAATGTAGAAGGAGATACAATGCTTAGGATTTGGAGCTTTAACTTGTCATCTTGCCTAGCCACAAGGAATATCACGCACGCGCCTGACCAAGTGTTTTATCAAACAGTTCACGTGCATTTCTTCACCACCTTTTTTCTCTTTGAATTAATTATTGTTTGGAAAAGTTTTCAACATGAAAGATCAAGATACATGTGTGAGGTTTAATTTTGCTTTAGGAAGTTTATCAAAATAACTCATAGATTTTAAGATATAATCATGGGAAGAGGTTGCCATGATATTGAATTTTTTCCAAGCGACGAGGCATAACACGTGCGCGCGAGGCTTGGCTTTCCAGCAAACACATGATGTTCATACGCTCATGGATATTTATCTCATTGATCCAAGTTTTGTTTTGAAAATTTCCGAACATGAAAGATGGAGTATGTTGTGTACTCTCCAATCTTGATTCAAATTTTGTTATATTTCATGCATTATGGAGAGAGATATGATGAGATGAAGATGTGATCATGTTAATGGCAAAACTTGCATTGATATACATGAGATTTCATGTCAACCAAGACACCAGCCTTCCAACTCACGCCCATGATATGCTTACTTATCCAAAACGACCTTCAAGAGATCAAAATAGAAGCAAAATGCAGAACCACCTGACTCTCACCTTTGCTTTCTACTTTTACCTTCACTCTCTTTTCTTCACTTTATAAAAAGTAAGCTACATTCAGCATAGAGGACACACAGAAAATCTCAAAGGCTATATCCCTCTCTTCCTCGCCAAATCCTTCTTTCTCTTAAAACACAGAATTCTTCTTCATTTTATCCAAGAGTCTCTTGCTCAAATCCCTTCTTCTTGCTCATTTTCCCATCTTTGAAGCTTGAAGAAGAAGTTGCAATTGGTTTTCTACTTCAAAACAGAGGCATTGAGTGAATTTATTTTTCACTCCTTGAGGTAATCTTTCAAATCCAATTTCCTCTCATGCTAGCTTGAATCATGCATTAGATTTTGTTCATGTTTGTTTTTAGCTGCCCGGATCATACATCTGAAGTTTAATCATATGTGCATTTGTTTCTTGATTCTTATTCCATGAAGTTGCTCAAAGTTCCGTTCATGTAACTATTTTTATGTTCAATTTATGATCAGTTATGGCGTTGTTTGATGAATCCATGCATGTTTTGTTATCCTATGCATTGAGAGGATGAGTTTTGATGTTTGGATAAAGGGATATGGTTGAGAATTGAATGAGAAAATTAAGTCAGAAAACTGTTTGTTGAATTGGTCAACTCAAAATCATGTTCATACAATAATATTCGCATGGAATTTTCTCTATGATCCATGCATCTTTTGATGAATTTTTTGATTCTATTGTATTCTACTCATTTTCATCTTGAAGTTTGATGTTTACATCTTGGGTTTTCATGGAGAAACGCGTGAGATATCATGATCTGAACATGTTGTTTTAAAACTGCAAAAATAGAATGTTAGGGCTGGTTCACGTGGTAGGGTTGACTACGTGGCATTTTTTTATTGAACATATTCTAATTGTTTTTTACAGCGCTTTATAATAAAGAGAGAAGAATGATAAAACATATTCTAATGTTAGGATGACAAAACATCACATCTTAAAGAGAGAAGAATGATAAAAACATTAACACCTAAAATTGATATCAAGGATCAAAGTAGGATAAGAAATGATGACGAAACATCATATGGAAAAACATACACCTAACAATAATATCGAAAATCAAAGTAGGATGAAAATTAATAGAGGGTAAAACATCACACCTAACAATTATATTAAGAATCAAAGTAGGATAAAAGATAGGAGATGGTGATTAGACAATCACGCATCGCACATGAGAAGTAGAGACTTACTCAAGATATAAGGTACTTAGATAAGATACCTAAAGAAAACATGCTTAGATAATAAAGTAAAGAAGATCATGCACATAGGTAGACATATTAAGCAAGTAGTTAATTAGCAGAGGAGATAGCATTTAAACAATCAAAACATGCTTACAAAGGTAAAACTTTTTGTCATGCATCACTATGCGAGAATGAGAAAAAAAGAGAGGTATGATGATACCTAACGGAGAAGGTTTGTTGCCTCTTCAATGTGCATGAGATAAGAAAACTCTATCAAACAACTCATTGAACCTCCTCAATCAACCATCAATTAGGCATACCCGGGTTGCATAAACCATCGATCGCAAGATCATAACACAAATGTCCATAAGATAAATGGAATGCTTGGTGTATGGAACACTTTTGTGCATGGAACACAACCATGAGACCCTTTTGTGCATGGAACACTTGGTATATAGAACAAAATGATTGATTCAGGTTAAGATTAACCAAGGGAAAAACTTTATTAATCTTGTGAGAATGGCCATGCCCAAACTCAACTATGATACCCTTTAAGAAAATGTTTGGTATGTGGACCAAGGGGAGAGAAGAGAGTTGCTTCAATGATTAAGATAAAAATCAAAATCCCATACAAGGTGGCTATATGCATGCTCCTAGAAAGTAGGACTAGCATGGTGCTAGTATTCTAAACAACCAATTGGAACAATTGATCGAGTAGTTGTCGTTGTAGAAAAGCCCATGACCTAACTATGAATGTGCGCAAGTGTGCATTTGTAGATGGATACCTTTTCATTGATGATGGGCCCAAGAGGAGGACATGTGTTTTAATTGGATGATACATGTATAATTAAGCAACAATTAAAACATAAAAAGAAATAAAATTCTAAGCTATTAAAAACCATATGGGAATGGGGGTACAAGCTTATGAATGGGGATGTATCGAATCGACATCAGAATTAAAAGTCTAAATAAACAAACAATACAACCCAATCGAAATTAATTGAAATAACTAATTAAAATTAAATCATCCTACTTAATAAAATTAATTAACAAAATAATTATTAATATTAAATATTATTTTCCAATCTAATTAATTATTTAAAACTTAAGTTTTTTTTTTATATTATTATTATTTTTTATTTAATAAATAAAAAAAGTTAAACAAACAATACAAAAGAAAATAAAGAAAAGGGAGGAAGTAAATGGAACTGAATGAAGTAAACATGGGAGTGCTGCATAGAAAATTCTCTAGGCCCAACAGATGCAAAGCCCAAACTTTCAATAGATGTGTGCAGGATCCCGTAAGACTGGCTCTTGAGGGTGCACCATGAAGAAGCGCTGATGGAGCTTCTGATCTAGATCCATGGAGATCTAGTGGTGAGAGTTGAGGAGGTCCATGGTAAATCAAACGAAGGTTATACGCTGGATCTGGTGGTGGTGCTCCAAGAGGTCCACCATGGGCGCTCATATATGGTACGTTAGATCTTTCTAGTGGCGATTGATGCAGATCTCACGACTATGAGTTGAAGGACCATGATGGCCACAATGAGTGTACCTGCACAAAATGAAACAAAGGCCACAAGGACAATTTCAAGTGTCATCGCCGGATTAGTGTTTTAATTAATAGTAATTAACATAAGAAAATGTTAATCAGAAACTGAAACAAAATAACACTAATCTCTCTCTCTTCTCTTTACAATTCTCTTGCCTCTCTTTACGTTTGTTCAACAACAAACGAACAAAACCTAGAAAAAAGAAATGTGAGGAGATCTAGAACGGCGGGTGACGATGAATGTTTGCGGTGATGATGATGAACATGCAGTGGTGATCATGAAGATTCACGGTGGCGATGATGAAGCTGGCGGAGATGACTTTGCAACTTGCTCTGATCTTATTTTTTCTTACATCAATGGCTTCATATCCTTCTCTTCATTGCTAACAGTTGCTTGATTTTGCAAATGTGAAAAGGTTACGCGTAGATCTAAAAGGGGAAATGAAACCCTAATTGTTTAAATCAACCGGATATCAACGATTTATAAGGAAAAATGCATAAATCAAAGGAAACAAAAAGAGAGAGGAACGAAAAAGATTATGGGAGAACGAAGGAAGCACAATGGTCAAAACTGTTTGAACATAGTTTAATTCTACAACCCTTAATTAGATTTTTGATGATAACAAACACAAAGATCAAATATGCACTCTAAATTTGTGTTATTTTGTATGCAGAAGTTCTGACAAAAATAGCATCATAAGTTAAGCTACATAAGCTTTCAAGATGAGGCAATCAGAATGTTCTGAAGAATGATGATCAGAATCTATGCTAAAGTAAAGGATACTCTGATTCTGAACATAAGTCTATTATACCATCAGATCCTCACATCTCTGAGTCATCAATGTTCTGAAGTAAAAGCAGCATGCAAGATTCTAGCTCTGAAGCATTACTTTTCAATTAAGACAATATCATATGCAATAGCTTCAGTCAGACAAGAATCTTCTCAATATGGAAATAGAATTGAGTGTCCATTATCACGCTTTATGTTGGACAAGATTTCCACACTTATATAAACAAGATTAACGGACAAATCGTTAACGATTTTTGACACCACTGTTCATACATCTAAAACGCTGCAATCTTTCATATTCACTTATACGCTCAAATTGTGTAATATATCACAATAGTGATACATTTTTTGTAACGAAAAACAACAGTACACAGTATATCATTCTTCTTTGATTAAGCTAGTTTTCCTTGAGATAAACCGGGTTGTGGTTGTACTCAAGAAGACTTTGGTAGTTGTCAAAGTAGTATTGTAATCAGATTTGATTAGTGAATTAAGTCCTCATTGGAGAGAGGCGAAATCACCTTTGCGGATGGACTGGAGTAGTTTGAGATCAAACGAACCAGGATAAAAATATTGTGTCTACTGCTTTTGTTTTTAAGTTTCAATTCAACCCCCCCCCCCCCCCCCCTTCTTGTGTTTTTCACTTCTTCAATTGGCATTAGAGCGCCTGGTTCTGAGTTCACACACTTAACCGTGTCAGTACAAGATCCAAGCTTGAGAAAAACACTATGGTGGGACCTAGCCAAAACATCAGCAATGACTATCATGAGGACAAGGACAGAATCAGCGGCAAACCTCCAGTCTTTGATGGAGAAAATTTTGACTACTGGAAAGACAGAGTTGAGAGCTTCTTTTTGGCTCATGATGCTGATCTATGGGACATGGTAATTGATGGATACACATATCCCGTGGATGAAAGTGGTCAGAAGATAGATAGAAAAAGGATGTCTGACCAGCAAAAACGTGATTTCATAAACCATCATAAAGTCAGAACAATACTTCTCAGTGCCATCTCATACTCAGAAAATGTGAAGATCTCAAACAGAGAGACAGCCAAAAACATGTTTGACTCTCTAAGAATGACGCATGAAGGCAACATACAAGTCAAAGAAACCAAGGACCTTGCACTCATTCAGAAATATGAAGCATTCAAGATGGAATACAGTGAATCCATAGAAGCAATGTTCTCAAGATTCCAGATTCTTGTTGCTGGGATGAAAGTTCTTGACAAAGGACATTCTACTGCTGATCACGTAAAGAAGATCATCAGAAGTCTACCCAAGCAATGGAGGCCAATGGTCACTGCACTTAAGCTGGCTAAAGATCTCAACAAAATGTCTCTGGAGGAACTTGTCAGCTCCCTCAGAAGTCATGAGATATAGCTAGAAGAAGACGATCCTCAAAAGCAAGGTAAGCCTTTAGCATTAAAATCTAACAAAAAACTGATTCTAAGGTTTTACAGGCTATGGAAGAAACCTATGATGGATCCTCATCAGAAGAAGACAAATTGTATCTTCTCTCCAGAAGGGTCAATCAACTGTGGAAGCAGAGACAAAGAAAATTCAGAAACCTGAGAATATCAGAGAATCAAAATGAATCCTCCTCCAGATACAGAAAGTCTGAGTCCTACTCTGGACACAGAAGATATGAAGCTTCTTCAGGTCACAAAAAGTCAAATAACAAAGACATCATCTGCTATGAGTGCAATGAACAAGGGCACTACAAAAGTGATTGTCCAAGGCTTCAGAAGGAGAAGCCCAAAAAGAAGTTCTTCAAGGAGAATAAGAAAAGCCTCATGGAAACATGGGACGATTCAGACACTTCTGATGCTGACTCAGAGTCAGATGATGAAAGAGCCAACATCGCTCTTATGGCAAATGTGACAAAAGACAACGAAGCTTCTGGTTCATACACATAAGAGGTATTCCCTGATTTTACTGTTAATTTTAATAAGGATGAACTTGCAGAAAGTCTGAATGAAATTCTGGAAAGGTATCAGCAGATCAGAGTCAAATTCAAGAACTTGAAAAGGGATCTTGTCTCTGACTCTGAAAGAACTGAGAGTCTTAGATTAGAGAATTGAGTTAAAAGAAAAGATTTTAAAATTAGAAAATGATCTACAAAAATCTCAGAAATAAATAATCTCAGAGACTCCCAGTAATGCTGATAAGATCATCAAAGAATATGATCATAGCTTTCATAAGTTTCTAGATAAAAACATAAATAGAAGCAAGATGGCTTCAATGATCTATGGAGTTAGTAGGAATGGCAGAAAAGGAATAGGATACCAAGGTAAGGTATCTCCACCTAAGAAAGTCATGGACCTTATAATAAAATGCACACCACTTAAATCACACTTCACATATGGGCACACACATGACCTAAAATACACTAGTAATGTTTACTCTGTCAAATCAAAATTCAAACAGAATTTTGATAAAACTAACAAACCAGGACCCAAAAAGATATGGGTACCTAAGGACAAAATTATATATGTAGCAGATATATTTAGCAGCAAGGCTAAAACACCATTCATGGTACCTAGACTCTGGATGCTCTCGACACATGACGGGAAGAAAGAATATGTTCCAAAGCCTGGAACTTAAACCTGGAGGCTACGTAGGCGTTGGAGGAAACCAAAGAGGAAAGATCATTGGCTCTGGAACAATAGGTAATGGTAATATTCCTTCTATCAATAATGTTCTTTTAGTTGATGGATTGATGCAAAACCTGTTATCCATAAGTCAATTAAGGGATAACGGTTATGATATAATCTTTGACCAAAATTCATGCAAAGTTGTTAGTCAGAAAGATGGAACTATCCTTTTTAATGGAAAGAGGAAAAACAACATTTATAAGATAAAACTTTCTGAACTAAAAAGTCAGAATGTAAAATGTCTTCTCTCTGTTAACAACGAGAAATAGGTCTGGCACAGAAGATTGGGGCATGTTAGTATGAGAAGAATATCTCAGATTAACAAACTGAATCTGGTCAGAGGACTTCCTAATCTGAAGTTCGGCTCAGATGCTTTGTGTGAAGCATGTGAGAAAGGAAAATTTGCAAAACCTGCTTTTAAAGCTAAAAATGTTGTTTCCACCTCTAGGCCATTAGAACTTCTGCACATAGACTTATTTGGACCAGTGAAAACTGCGTCTGTCCGTGGCAAGAAGTACGGGTTAGTGATCGTAGATGACTATAGCAGATGGACATGGGTAAAGTTCTTAAGACACAAGGACGAGTCACATTATGTGTTCGTTGCATTCTGTAACCAAGTTCAGAATGAAAAGGATCTTAGAATTGTCAAAGTCAGAAGTGATCATGGTGGAGAATTTGAAAATAAAAAGTTTGAAACATTTTTTAATGAAAAAGGCATCTCGCGTGACTTCTCTTGTCCTAGAACTCCCCAACAAAATGGAGTTGTAGAACGAAAGAACAGAACATTGCAAGAATTGGCCAGAACCATGATCAATGAGACTAACATTGCTAAGATCTTCTAGGAAGAAACAATTAACATAGTGTGTTATATTCAGAATAGAATCTCTTTAAGACCTGTGATACGGTGGGAGAACTGACTTGAGGTTTGCGTTTGTATTCGCAAATGTTGCGGTTAGCAAGAGTCGCCACCGACTTTTTATTTTATCCTAAGGAAAGGTTAAAAAGCACAGCAAAAACCTTTTGAGATGTTTTCTTGGGTTCGGGGAGTAGATTATAGAAAGGGAAGGTATTAGCACCCTTTCTATCCATGGTTATCCATGGGCTCTTAGTTACTTGCTTAGATCACTTGCCTTTTGATTGTTTTAAATGGTGCTTGAGTGTGTGGGTTTGAAAATGTTTTGAAAAGAGGCCAATGTGGTGGCAACCTTTGTAATGATCCATGTGGGGATGTATACAAAGATGTATGTCTTTTGAAAAAGTTTTCATTTTGTTTTTGAAAGTTGTTTTGAAAGTGTAGTGATGTGATTTTGAAATTAGGCAAGTGTTTTGTTTTGCAAATTGATTCAAGTAACTAAGAGGTTATCTACTCCTAAATTTCTCAAAAGATCATTGCTATACTTTAACCCTTTTAACAAGTTTGCTCCACCATTGTATTTGGTGGGCAACCTTGTGTTAGGATGTGAAAGGGACAGGCGCGGGTCATCGTTTTAGACCATAATTGCAACGGCGTTAAATGTCTTTGAGCAATTTCTCTAAGGGACTTGATCATTTGTTTTTATTTGTTTTTTTGAAAAGTTTTGTCGAGGGACTATGATCATTCAAATTGTTTGCTTTGCCCAAAGAAGTTCAACATGCAATATGGCCCATTTATTTGAAGGCAACAAGTGGAATACCCTAGGGGGTGCAAGTGTGATTTGTGTGTCCATTTTCATGCTTGTTTATCTTGTATTAGGTCAAACTATTTTTTTATCGTTTTTCGCATACAAACCCTAATTCTAACATGTTATCATTAGAAAGCAATAAAGTGCGAAATTAAAATTACTAAGCTATTACAAAACCAAATATGGGAAGGGGGGTACAAATGTTCAAATGGGAATATTGACAAGAATTTAAATCTAAATTATTACATCATTTTGAATATTTGCAATTTAAATAATGTACAAAAATTAAATAAAAATGCAAGATGCATAAAAATGTTTTGTACATGTATGGAAAAATATTATTCATGTAAAAGAGAAAGGAAAATAAAAAATGTATTATTTTTTGGAGTATTTTGAATTTAGGGTAAAAACCCTAATTTTAAAGAAAAGGTATTATTTTCTAATTTAATACAACTATTTATTTATTATTTATAAAAATAAAACAAAATGAAGTGTATTATGGAAAAAGGTATTTTTATATCAAATATTAATAAAAATGAAAAAATTCAAGTATTTTCATATTTTATCTTAAATATATTAATAATCACATATATATATATATATATTTTAAACCCTAAATATGTATTATACACAAAATAAGTATTTATTTAATATTTTAATAAAATAAATAAAGGAGTATTTTTTTTGTGTGAAATATTTTCAGAAGGTAAATAAAAATAAAAATGTATTTACACCATTTTTTCTATTTTTATTCTAATAATAGTATATATATATATATATATATATATATTTATATGCAAACAAAAGAAATAAATCAAATAAATATGCCATATATTCAAAAAATGATGGAAAAAATATTTTTAATTTTTTAATGCCATGAGAAAAAATAAACAAAGTCAACCAAAAAAGAAAAAGTCAAAAATGTTAAGAAATGAACAAATGGGCTCAGGGGGGTGTGAATCAAAAAAGATGGTGTGAAAAGTAAAATAACACAGGCCCAGCCCACTGATCATTGTCTTCAACCTCCAGCTCAAACATTTGAAAAAACGCGCGCCCCTGTTCTTCAATGTCTAACTCCTGATTCTTGGCTTTTCAGCAAAAACTCATAACACAAGAAATGTTCAGCATGAAGAGACGGTTTCAACCATATAAATAACTTGACCTATCTCTCTAAGATGAGGGAGAATTTCTCCTCCCCCAATTTCTGACCTAACTTTTCATCAATGTTCAGACATGAAATTCTCTAAGCACACGAAACATAAATGAAATCTAATCATATGAGCGTGTTCAGGGCTATGATTGTGACATGTTTTCTTCAAAAAACTAAAGCTAACAATGCCTAATAAGAGAGATAGAACTCCATGAATGTACCTGTTCAGTTGGAATCGAGCTTGGCAATGGAGGATGTTTCAGAGTGAAATGATGACTTGTACAGCTTCCTTGAAGTGTAAGGATGCTTTTCCAATTCCTACTTTGTCTTGAAACTCCCTGAATCGAGCTAGTGAACTCCAACTGCAAAACAGAAAATTAAAAATGGTGAAGTGGCTTGGAGGTGTTACAGGTCTGATTTTAGGACATGGTTAGCTTGTATATATTGTAGGGAAGGTAGAGAAAAAGGTTTGGATCAAAATGCTCGAAGGGATTGGGAGTTTGCACTCAAACTGCAGGGGTCCCCCTGTTTGAGCAGTTTCAAGGTGACTTTGAGATGGAGGGTGCTTTAGATGTTCAGGACTCGTGCAAAAGCTTGGATGTGGTCTATGGAATGTGTTTGATAACTTTTCTCTTCTGTTCCTAAGCTGAGATGAGAGATGGCACAAGTTATGGACTTTTCTTCTATCTTAAGAAACAAAAGCAAGTTGGTGGTTTTAGGTTAGTAGGGGGCCTCCTAATGTGCTGCATAAACATCTCTTGATCAGTGTGTTATGCACATAAACTTGTGCCAAGCAGATCTTCCATGTACTTGTTGGATTTCTAATTTGACATAAAGCTAATCTTTTCAAAAATGGAAATTTCACTTTATCTAGTTTAGGATTAATCTTGCATACAATGCTTGCACTCAAAGAACAACACCTTAACACATTGAATATGAATTAAATTATTGAGTATGGAATGGTTCAAGGACCTGTAATCAAGCATAAAGCAAACTGATTTCAAATTGGCAAGATTATGAACATGTCTTGATGAAGAACAAAAGTGAATTTTTGCCAACTTGTGAAATTCGAATCTCTCAAGTTATGAGGTTGTTTGATGAGTTCTTGGACATTTTGGAAAGCTTGGAATGTGTACTACAATCCATCTTTGAAATGCAAATCAAAATTCCAAGTGGAAGGGTATGAAAAGTGGCCTTGAAGTAGGGTAGAAAACCTTGTCAAAATAGGTCAAATTTCACTAAGATAAAAGATGGTTTAGTGCCTTTATTCAAAAAATTATAACTTGAGATACAAGCTTCAAATGAGAAAACTTTGTGAATCAAAGTTGTAGATTATGCAACAAGCTACAACTTTCATGTTTTGACTTTTGTTTGAATCCAAATGGATCATGGTGAAAAGATGGGGCAAAGTTGGGAAAAAATTAGGGTTTTTCATAACTTAGAAAAATTCTAAGTTATGAAAAATTCCATTTTCAAACCCTAATTTGCATTTTGAGATTTCTTGGTGAACAAGTTTCATGATTTGGCATGTTTTGATGAAAAATGAATCTTGACTCTTGATTTTGACCAAAAAGTCAAAGTTTGACTTTTCAGTATACAGTCAAAATTGATCAATTGACTGGGAAGTTCAACTGTCAATCTTGTGTACTTGGGATCTTTTGAGCTTGATGAACATGTCAAGATAATTCCATTGAGTCCTTGAGGCCATATGTGAGCTTGGTTTACCATTGGCTAGGTCAAACAGTCAAAAATTGCCTTTGTGCAGTCAAAACCCTAAAAATGACCATTTTGCCCTTTTGGTGATCTGATCAAATTTCTTGTGGAATTGTGATCCAAACTTGATCAAATGGTCCATATGAGTTCAATATGTTGATGTGGATCAAATTTCATGAGATTTGACTGTCAATTGGCCACAGTTGACTTTTTCCCCAATACAGCTGATTTCTAGGTCAACTGTCCAATTGACTGGGTAAAACTTGGAATCAAGACTTGAAACTTGGCATGGGTAAACTTGGGAGTCCAACATGAAGCATGAAAGTCATCTTAGGAATTTTCAGGTCAAAACATCCTTGGGCAAACACAAACCCTAATTTGAGTCCACAGTGCAAGGAGAAGTCTTGAGCAGAGGAAACCCTAACTGTATCTTGATCTTCAAAGGTCTTGTGATGAGAAAATGTTGAGGAAATGGGAGGGCAAATTTTGGGGTACAACAAGACCTATTCTGGAAAAGACTACATATGAATTGTGGAATAACAGAAAGCCCAACATTTCTTACTTCCATCCTTTTTGATGCACATGTTTTATTATGAATACTAAAGATCATCTGAACACGTTATTCATGACACCCTTAAGGAAGCCACCTTTTTGGAGGGTAGACTTACTGTAGGTCAAAATTAAGGAGCCTACCTCATAGGGGTACCCATCATAAAAACCTGTCACAAAATCCTGTTACTCAATCCAACACTTATACATTCATGCATTCATGTATATCTCATGTTCATCATTTGTTCATTTTATCTGTCTTATTCACAGGGTACAAAATAAAAGATAACAAAATCGAGATTTTTGGTGACTGTCTTAAAAATGGATACTAAAGGGAAGCAACTTGTCTGCATCAATGCATGCAAGCATGACCTTTCTGAAATCAAAACTATAAAGGGTAAACTGTTCGAAAGAGCTCTGAAGATGTACAATCGCCACTATGGGGATACCCTTGATTTGACTAAAGTAGAAGTACAGATGGATGAAGTATCTGCCCTAATTCAGTTTTATGACCCTCCACTGAGATGTTTCACCTTCCAAGACTTCGAGCTAGCACTAACTCTGGAGGAATTTTACAGAATCTTGAATTTCTCCAAAGAAAAAGCCTGTGTAGGTGTTGGACAAACTATTGTAGTCAAAGCTTTGGCAAAAGGCCTAGGGATCCCTTATCCTGAATTAGTGCAGAATTATCGAAGAGAAGGTCTCATACAAGGAATTAAAAGAATATACCTAGAAGATAAGGCACTAGAATTTTCTAATTATAAGGAGTGGGAATCTTGTGTTAATTATTTAGGGTTGTTGGTATTTGGTGTAATCTTGTTTCCTCGGACTGTGGACTATATTGACCCCGCGGCCATTAGCATATTTTGGGGAGCGAAAGTCTTTAATATGGATCCTACTTCTGCCTTGCTTGCTGACATTTATTACACTTTGCATATGATGTATGAAAAAAGAAGAGGCACGCTAAATTGTTGCATCCCTCTCCTATATACTTGGTTCATGACTCATCTTTACAAGGAAGACTATATGATCCCAGAATTGACCAGGTGTGAGTGGCCATAGAAATTAAGGTCTCTCACTACAAACTCAATATTATGGTATGCAAGAAAGTTGGATATTGGTGACATCACTATTAGCTGTGGGGATTTTCCTAACATCCCTTTGATTGGATCATGAGGCTGTATTAACTACAACCATACTCTGGCCCTACGACAGCTAGGGTATCCTTTAGAAGACAAACCTTCAGACGAACAACTCCGACCATTTATCATCTACAATATGGGTATAGAAGACCAAGGGTTGCTCAACAAGGTTATTCAGGCCTGGAATAAGGTTAACAAAAGGAAGGCCGAAAGAAAGAATGCCATAGCAAGAGAACCCTACACCAAATGGGTCAAAGATAGGGTATGGATTATCAAGCTGCCATTCGAGAAAGATCCATAGTACAAGTCAGAGGTCCCAGAGATAACACCTATATCCTTGGAAGAAGTCGACAATCTGAAAAATGCCTTAAAGCAAGCTCAAAAAGAGAAAGAAGTGCTGGAAGTCAGTCTCCTCAATCTAACCAGAGAAATGAAACAGATGCAGCTTATACTTGAGTCAAAGGATGAGCAAATTGATAAAAGCCAAAAGGACTTGGAGATAGAAGGTCTCAAACAAAAGCGTACAACTGAAGGGTTGTTCGGTCCAACATTAAACCTAGATTCTCACAACCAAAGGTTAGAAGAGGCCGCTGCTGAAACCGGGAGGTTAACTAGATGGTATGAAAAGGCAACACATGACAAAAAGGTAATAGAGGAAAGTTTGTGAGCCCAAATCCAAAATTTGGCACAGGCTTCCTTAGATCAAGAAGAGCAAATAAAGTACCTCGCCACCGAACTCCAAGACAAACAAGAATCAGAGGTCAAAGAACGCCTTGAAAGGATAGAAGCAGAGAAACTCTTGACTCAGAGGACTCGAGAATATGAGCATGTATGTTTAGAGCTGTAGGGTCTTCAAAAGGATTTTCTCATCCAACTAAGGCTTTACATAGAAATGAGGGGTGAAAAGATGTATTGGGAAGAGCAGTATACCAAGATCGCCCAAGCTGGGAGGGATAATCACAAGATAATCCCACATCTGTATCAGGGAGACACTACAAGGAAAAACATGAAAAGCTCGTCTTCGTAGCCAACAATCTCATCGAGGACATCCCTAGAAGTTTAAGAGATGCAGAGAGTGTAATGGTTCCTCTTCTGAAGGACGTCGAAGACTTTCTACAGCTTTTCTGAGCAATGGTTGATGGCTTTAGAGCACACATCCACAGGCGCTTAGGAAATTTAGTTCCTTTTTAATTACGTTTACGCAAACAAGTTTTGATTTCAATTTGTAATATTTTTCAATATCTGGATTATGTTACTCTTAATAAAGGCATTTTGTTTCCCTATCTCGAAGGCGTGTCTATTTTAAAGCTGGTCACCAAATAAAATAATAAGTGGATACAAATATGTACCCAAGTGAATAAGATAGTTAAAATAAAAATAATTTCATAATCATGCACATCCATTTGCACGCATGCATTACACTTGCATGTCATATAAAAAAACTCATTTGCTTTAAAAATATCTCCAGTTAAGCCATTGGTAAAAGAAGACCTCCACCAACTTGGCCTCCATACCAAACAAGGGCCCATCAACAGAAAGAAATGGAACAAATCGAGGAGACTCAAGCTGTGTTCAAAGAGGATCTTTATCAGGTGAAGGGTGACGTAAGCTCAATGAAAGGAGATTTGAGCCAGGTTCTTCTAAGTTTGATGAACATTATCGACATGCAGGATCAAATTCCCAGGGTAGCTTTTGAAGAGGTAGCCCAAACCGTTGGTGCATCGAGCCGTCACCTACTGAGGAAAGATCCGGAAGAAGGACCCCAAAATTCCACAATGGCCCAGCAAGAGGTTGAAACTAAAGGATTCATCCCACCACCAACAAAAGTAGGACCCTACAAATTCCAACCAATAACACAGATAATTACCTAGACTTGCAATACGGAGATCATGACCCAGAAGATGCTCACCAGGCACCTTTGAAGACAACTGGTGCTCATGTTATGGACAACCCACTTGTAGTGAATCAGTATAAAGCCTTGGAAGAAATACTGAAGGTTGTGGAAGGCTTCGACACTTTAGAAGTAGACGCTCTGGAAATGGGTTTAGTCCCTGATGTGGTGATACCGCCAAAATTCAAAGTACCCAAATTTGGAAAGTATAAAGGGCTCACTTGTCCGAGGAATCATCTTCGTATGTACTGCAGGAAGATGCATGCCCACGCCCATGATCAGAAACTAATGATTCACTGTTTCCAAGACAGTCTATATGGGGAATCTTTGGACTGGTACATGCAGTTGGAACGAACACGTATCTGAACTTGGGTGGATCTTGCTAACGCTTTCTTGAAGAATTACAAGTATAACTTGGACACAGCGCCTACTCGCTTGCAACACCAAAATCTGTCCCAAAAGAAGGAAGAATCCTTCAAAGAATATGCTCAAAGGTGGAGGGAGATGGCATCCCGTGTACAATCCCCACTTCTGGAAAAGGAACTTGTAGACATGTTCATGGGAACCTTACAAGGGCTTTATTATGATAAAATGGTGGGAAGTGTCTCGTCAGGATTTTCAGACTTAGTGACTATTGGAGAAAGGATCAAAACTGGTTTGAAAAGTGGAAAGATATCAAGGGGATCATCAAGCACCCCTTATAATTCAAAAAGACCGACTTCAAAATTCCCAAGAAGGAAGGAGGGAGAAGTCATCATGGTGGCCTCACAACCAAGGACATCACAACCATTGGTGATCCCGCAAGGACAATGGCAGGACAAATTTAAAAGGCCACATAGAAATTTTGATCCACTACCCATGCCACCAAGCCAGTTATTACAACACTTGGTTAAGGCATCCCTGGTGGAAATCAAGACTTTAGCTCCTCCGATCGGGCCACTCCTGCAAAGATATAATGTCGACGCTAGGTGTGAGTACCATGCTAATTCTCCAGGGCACACTATAGAACAATGTTGGGCTTTCAAGCATAAAGTTCAGGATTTGCTAGAGTCTCAAGACATCACCTTCGATAAGCCTAATATCAAATCAAACCCTATGCCTCTGCATGGTGGACCAACAATAAATACAATCGAGGTGATCACCGACTTTGGGGAAACCATAAAGGCGAAAACCCATATCAACTTGTTAAAGGAATATTTATTCGAATGTGGATTCTTGTTAGAGCACAATAAAGCTTTTGAAACAACTCTGGAAAATATGGTGGATCGGGGAATAGTCAAATTCGAACTGTACCCTGAAGAAAAATATGTAGACACGATTGGAGTGAAAAATCCACTGGTAATCCCTTTCCAGGATCTGAGCCTTACCAAGAAGAATCTAGTCATTCCATAGGGAGAACCAGCAGAGGTCACCAGAAGGGTACCTAAGAAGACCCTCTTAATACCCACCACTCCAAAAGCCACGATGGTAATTAAGGGACCGTCACCTATCCCTTACGAGAATAATAAGGCAGTACCTTGGAGTTATGACTCAGCCATATACATCAATGGAGTGAAGCAGGAAAGCGGGCCATCCGCAAGTCAAGGACCTGCAATTTCAAACATAGCAGGAACAAGAGATATGACCCAAAGTGGTCGAATATATGGAGCCGAACCATCAAAAAAGACAGATGGGATTCCAATGAAGGACAAAAGAAAAGCGGTGGTTGATACAAATCAGGAAACAAAATCTCCAAACAAAGACTTTACTAATCAAGAGGCAGAGGAGTTTCTGAAAATAATCAAAAAGAGTGACTACAAAGTGGTGGATCAGCTCCATCAAACTCCGACAAAAATATCCATACTCTCATTACTAATCAACTCTGAAGCACATCGGGATTCTTTGATGAAGGTGTTAAGTTCAGCTCATATCGCAAAAGAAATTTGAGTAAATCAATTTGACAATGTCGTAGCAAATCTCACGTCCAGATCCTACCCGGGTTTCAGCAATAGTGAATTACCGCCACAGGGTCAGGCCCATAACAAAGCACTCCACATTACTATGCAGATAGGTACTACCCATTTTTCCAGGGTTCTTACGGACACCGGTTCCGCTCTTAATGTGTTTCCAAAGTCAAGTCTCGTAAAGTTAACAATATACGATGTGACAACGATACCAAGTTCTACGATAGTAAAGGCATTTGACGGTTCTTGAAGCTCGGTGCTAGGAGAGGTGGACCTTCCAGTCAAGATTGGGCCGCATATCTTCAACATCACTTTTCAGGTCATGGACATCGAACCAACATACACTTGCTTACTATGGAGACCTTGGATCCATGCGGCAGGGGCAGTAACCTCGACCCTGCATCAAAAGTTGAAGTTCCTAGTGGAAGGGAAGTTGATCATAATTGCTGACGATGAAGACATTTTTGTAAGCCATATTGAATCATACAGATATATCAGTGTCGATGAAGATTGCATAGCTACCCCGTTCCAGGCTTTGGAAATTTCTTTGATGGTAACATTACTGGTTGAGAAGGGTAACAAGACTAAAGTGACATCATGGAGAGATCTGCAAATGACTATGGGAGGTGATGTCTCAAAATGCTGGGGAAAGCTCCCAGAAATTCCTGAGAAGAAGAATCACTTTGGTTTGGGTTAGGAATTTTCAAAGGCTACTATGAAAGGCAAAGCATGTTTTACTCCTATCCAAGAGACTTTCATCAGCAAAGGAACAGAGCATGGCGGGCACGTGGCAATGATATCAAGCAAAATCAATACCAAAAGGGAAACCGACTTCATTAGAGAGGGTGCCCCGGGAGAAGAGCTTAAAGGATGGACTGCTGTGGAGATTCCTGAGATATTTTTCTTTTCTAAGTAATATTTCATGTTTTGAAAGAACCTATGTGAAACCCGAGGCATAGGGGTTTCTTGTAAGGGTTTTCCTTGTTCTTATTTCAGACAATATTTATAGTTAATAAAAGTTATATTTTATTTTCAATTAAGATCCTTGTCTTTCTTTTGCATTTATCTATTAAATATAAAAATGGAAATACTTTCTTTGCATACACATTTTCAAATTCCAAGCACTAAAATATGCACCAAAACATGATAAATGTGCAGATCCATGCCCAAAATTACCGATAACGCTACTGCTATGACCCGATACGATTTTGATGTTCCTATCCACCAAGCCAAAGAGGAAGATGACAAAGATCTTGAACTCTCTGAGGAAATGGCGAGGGAAATAGAGATAAAGGCTAGCAGCATACAACCATATCAAGAGCCCATTGAGACCATTAACCTGGGCATAGAAGGAGATCCAAAAGAAATCAAGTTGGGGGAAATGTTAGAACAGAGCGTCAAAGACAGGCTAATAAAGTTACTACATGAGTATGTGGATATATTCGCTTGGTCCTACAGGGACATGCTAGGGTTGGATACACACATCGTGGTGCATAAATTACCTCTCAAAGAAGGTTGTTCTCCAGTCAGGCAAAAACTCAGAAGAACCCGTCCAGATATGTCCAGCAAGATCAGAGAAGAGATTCTTAAACAATTTGACGTAGGGTTCCTAGAAGTGGTAGACTACCCACCCTGGATAGCTAAAATTGTACCAGTACCCAAGAAGGATGGCAAAGTACGCATGTGCGTAGATTATCGAGACCTAAACAAGGCAAGCCCCAAAGACGATTTTCTGTTACCTCACATAGATGTCCTAGTGGACAATACAGCTCAAGCCTCGGTATTCTCATTTATGGACGGTTTCTTGGGCTATAACCAAATCAAGATGGCGCCTGAGGACATGGAAAAGACTAACTTCATGACACCTTGGGGAACCTTCTTCTACAAAGTAATGTCATTCGGTCTCAAGAACGCGGGGACAACCTATCAGAGGGCAATGGTCATGTTATTCCATAACATGATCCACAAGGAGGTTGAAGTATATGTTGATGATATGATTTCCAAATCCCATACGGAGGAGGAACATATCTGAAGATGTGAAAAACACAAGAAGGGGGGGTTGAATTGAAAAACTTGGATCAAATAACAACAGCTTAATGACACAGTATTATTATCCTGGTTTGTTTAATCTCAACATACTCCAGTCCACCCGTCAAGGTGATTTCGCCTCTCTCCAACGAGGTCTTAATCCACTATTCTCAAAGGATTACAGCAGCTACTTTAACAACTGTTAAAGTCTTCTTGAGTACAACCACAATCCGGTTAATCTCAAGGAACTTCTTTTTACAATAAGATTGAACAAAGAGTGTGTTGTTATTTTCTAACAAAACAGTATATCACAACTGTGATAATTACACAGATTAAGCTTGGAATAAAATAAATTTGCTAGAGCTTGAATATGCGTGGTTTGGAAAGCTTGGCAAATTGTTGTGTGCGTACGTACGTGCTTCTTTCACAAGCAGACTTGTTTATATAGGAAAGCAATAGACGTTGTCCATAAAAGCAAGTTTAATGTTAATAACACACTTTCCTTTTGAAGAAGATCTTGTCTGAAGAAAGCCGTTAGCATTTAATTCTGTCTTGAATAATTAATAACACTTCAGAGTCTTCTTTGCTTTAACTATTGATAACGCTTCAGAGTGTTGATGACTTGGTTAAGATGTCTTTGTTCAGAGTCAGAGTGTACTTGTTTAGGCGCAGATTCTGGTCATCAAACTTCAGCGTATAATCTGGTAGCTTCAGCGTGTATCACATATTGCTGATCTTCTGATGCTGATTCCATCAGAACTTCTGCACATACAAAGCATATTTTTAAGTAGCATATTTGTTCTTTGTATATATCTTTGGATTTATTTATTCTTTGTATTTTGTTATCATCAAAACTCTAATCAAGGGTTGTAGAATCAAACTATGTTCTAACAATCTCCCCATTTTTTATGATGACAAAAACTGGATTTTTCAATTAAAGAATAAAGAATAAAAAGTAGAATTAAGAAGAAAAACTCCCCCTGAGTTGATTACTTCCCTTAAATTCTTTGAGTCCTTGAGCATCAGAATTTGACCACGTCTTTCATCAGGGTTTTGTACCTGTTCAAGCTTTTCAGAAGAAAGAAATTAAGTGGATCAGAATGTTTGAGACTTATGTCTCCGTAATCCGTTATTGAAAATATCTTATTCTTTCTCCCCTTTTTGCCAGCTATCAAAAAGAACATATAATCAGAGCTAAAAAGGTTTTATATAAAAAATAAGAAGTAGTGATAAGAGGTTCAGAACAGCAGCAATGTAGAACAAATATTACAGATAAACAGATTTTAAAAACAAAGGAAAATATAAGATGGAGGAGGAAGACGCGTGAATAAAGCTTCCAGCAAGCCCTTGATTTGGGTGTTGGTTTCCTCTTGTTTGCTTAACATGCTCTTGATTTCCTGAATTGTACCATCCTATTTATCCATCCTTTCCTGCATAACAATATCCGCTCTCTTCAGTTCTTCCAGAGTCTGCCTTTCATAGGAGGAAGCTGGAGAATCTTCAGTAACTGGATGCTTCTCAGAGCATTCTGCAACGTGATCTTTTTGAACCAGTTCCTCTGCATGAATCATCTTATCTGAAGCAGCAGTCAGAATGAGACCTTCTGACTCTGGTTGAACTTTGTCTGCTGGACGATGTTCTGACCGGGGAGCATTGTCCAGAGGGAGAATTTCTTCCTTGAGCAGTTGGCTCAGAACTTTGTCTTCAATTACCTTTAGTTGATTACTGAAATTCTGTCGAACTTGATCATAGCTCTGTTCTTGGAGCTTATGAGTTTCAGAGCATAACCATTTTCTGAAACTTGTCCAAAGATAATCTGAAACAGCATGATTAATCATCTCAAGACTAGCTTGCTTCAGGGAGGTTATCCATTTCTGCATTTCTGTTTCAAACATCAATAAACTAGTACCAACATCTGGTGTGGGTTCAGATGGTTTTGGTTTTGGAATGGCCGTTTTGAGGGTTATGGCAGCAAGACGTTCAAAAACAGTTAAATCAATGACAAGTTTAGTGTTGTCATCTGGATTTCTCTTTGGTGAGGGAGTGGGAGAGTCTGGTATAATAATTGGACTAGTTGGGGAATTTGGTGGAGTTGATTCTAGTGAAGAGGGAATTTGGGGAATGTCCAGAATGGTCAGGGGCATACGGATGGCCAGAGGTTCAGTGATTCCTGGAATAGGAATTATATCATAATCTGAAGTGGGTGCTTCAGATTGGTTGGATGTAATATGGTGAGGTTCTGTTTCACAGGATTCAGAAGGTTGGACCTCAGAAGTTTGAACTTCTGATTGTGATTGTTCAGGTTGTGGAGAAGGTGGATGAATTTATGGTTGAGGACATAGAGGTAGTGGTATTTCTGGTTTGGAGAGAGGGGAATATCTGGTTGTGGAGCTTCTGTGGTGGTTTCGGAGTTTGGATTTTTTTGGTATGGGAGCATAAATATTTTGGTTAAAAGTTTCAATATCTGACAGAACTTTTGCAAGTTCTGGTTGAGTTGTTTCAGTATTTGGATTGATAGGTAGGGAGTGAGTTTCTCTAAGACTTAGAGTTTCTGAGGGGTCAAACCCTATGTCAAAATCATCAAACGTTTGTGGGGTAGGAATTTCTGATTGAGTAGGTAAGGGGCCAGATGTTGATAAAGATACTTATTCTAAAACAGTTACATAAGAAGGATTACCTTTCTTTTTAGCAGCTTTGGGAGTCTGTTGGGATGATCCTTCTGCTGCTGCCTTCCTTTTCTTGTTCTTCTTCAGCACAACTTCTGGAGCCGCCTATTGCAAGTCCTGAATGTTTAACCCTGGTGCAGTTCCATCTGCCTTGCACGCATCCAAATATCTGACGATAATCTCAGGCTTGGAATCAATTTCTGAGAACATAGGAAAATTATCCAGAGCAATTCTTCTGGAGGTGATGGTTGCAAAAGAAGTAACACTGGGTTCCTTCTTGATGTTCTCAATAATCTTCATCTTTTTTAGATTTTTCGCATTCAAAGGCTTCCCAGCAGTTGCCTCTAGAGAGCTGATTTCTTGTGCTTCTGTTAGATGCTCTATCAGCCTATTCTTTGTCAGAATATCTGATATGAGCCTTCTAAGGGGTATCCAGTATCTTTTGGTGCACTCATCTTCTCTAGTCTCCTTAATACTGCTCCTTAGATGATTGAATAGTAAGTGAGCCAGATTCACCTTAGTCTTCTGGGAGATAAAGTAGATCAGAAACTGCTGATCAATGTTTATGTAGTCAGGAGAGCTGGTTGGCTTCCTGTGGTTTATGCATCCCAAAATTATCTTAGCCCATATTCTGTGATGATCCTTCAGATCCCTTATCTTGCTGGAGGGAAGACCCAAAGTGAAAATTTCCCTTGCAATTGAAGCAACATCAACACATCTTTCAGCCATGTCTATACACCTTACGCCACCGCCACTGTAACCTATCAATCTTGTAATAAGGTCTTTAGTTATGACTATCTTCTTCCCCATTACATACGAAGTGACTTGATGGTTGGAGGATAAAGCATGAATCCAAAATTCCTTCACAAGGATTGGAAACGTTGGACCTAGAAGACGGTCAAAATACTTATTCCATCCTTGAGCCTTTACTTCTTCAAAAATATTGAATCCATTTTCTTGAAGACTTTCAAAATCTACAATCAGTTCTGAAAGCACTTCTAGGTTGTCAATGGGCGTGAGGAGAGTTCTGAATGGTTCTTCATATTGTTCCATGGATTCTGTTCTCTGAGTACTGGTATTTAGGATTCTTGAGGAAGCCATGTTCACACATAAAAATTTGAGAAGAAAAAGAAAGGGTTTTGAAAGATGAACAAAAAACAATTAGATTGTAGAGAAAGTGAAAGTGAAAGAGTGTAAAGAGTGAAAAATGTGTTTAAATAGATTTTGAAAACATAAACTGCAAGAGAGAGAAATAATTTGTAATGATTATAAGCATTAATGACAGCTGATTTTAGGGGATTCAGAAAGATATTGGAACGGTTACCCATGACATGTGTCTCAATGTACCCAATCAACGCTTTTGACCTTTCAGAAAAATGAACGCGTGTTCAGCCTCAGAAGGTAGCTGATGAATGGATGACAACTGTTTGCTTACGTGAACAACACACTTCTATCCTTGAAATGAAACGCTCATATCTTCATGGATAGATTCTGATACAATATGTACTTCTAAAATTCTGAAGGCAGGTTGATCAACAGTTCACAGAAAATAACAAAAAATCTGAAGGTTAAGATATGTAAATAAAACAGTTTATTTTGGGCAAAGCTTCATGCTGAGATGTTTCAGAATGAAGTTAAACCTATCTTCAGAAAGAGTTTTTGTAAAGACATCAGCCCATTGATGGTCTGTGTCAATGAATTTTAAATTGAGAATCCCTTTCTGAATATAGTCCCTAATAAAATGATGTTTTATTTCTATATGCTTAGCCCTAGAATGAAAAATAGGATTTTTACTGAGACAACTAGCAAAAGTATTGTCACATAGGATAGGGATGTTACTCTCAAATATATTGAAGTCCTCAAGTTGAATCTTCATCCAGAGCATTTGCGTGCTGCATCCAGCTGCTGCTATGTATTCAACTTCTGTTGTTGATAGAGCTATTGTGGATTGTCTTTTGCTGGACCATGAGATCAGATTTTCTCCCAGAAACTGGCAGCTTCCAGAAGTGCTTTTACGTTCTACTCTGTCTCCAGCAAAATCAGCATCACAGTATCCTACTAAGCTGTAATCACTTGATTTTCTATAAAACAAACCCAGATTAGCAGTACCTTTCAGATACTTGAAAATTCGCTTAACTGCCGTTAAGTGAGATTCTCTAGGATCTGATTGGAATCTAGCACAAATGCAAACACTGAATAGAATGTCAGGCCTTGAAACCGTCAGATACAGAAGAGAACCAATCATACCTTTGTAGACCTTCTATTCTACCTTTTTACTTACCTCTTCTTTTTCCAGAATGCACGTAGGATGCATTGGAATCCTTGATGGCTTACATTCTGAGAGATCAAATTTCTTCAGAAGTTCTCTGACATATTTGCTCTGATGAATGTAAGTTCCTTCTAGACTTTGGTTAATCTGAATGCCCAGAAAGAATTTTAGTTCCCCCATTAGGCTCATCTCAAACTCTGCCTGCATACATTTAGCAAACTCTCTTCCCAGAGAGGGTTTAGTGGATCCAAATATAATGTCATCAACATAAATTTGACATACTAAAATGTCATTCTTAACTGTCTTACAGAACAAGGTTGTGTCCACTTTCCCTCTGGTGAATTCTTTTTCTAACAGGAAGTTACTTAGTCTTTCATACCAAGCTCTGGGAGCTTGTTTCAGACCATAGAGTGACTTCTTTAGTTTGAAAACATATTCTGGATTTTTGGAACTTTCAAAACCAGGGGGTTGGTGCACATATACCTCTTCTTCTATATAGCCATTTAAGAATGCACTCTTGACATCCATCTGATACAGAGTGATGCCTTTATTAATAGAAAATGATATTAAAAGTCTGATAGATTCTAACCTGGTGACTGGAGCAAAGGTTTCTGTATAGTCTATCCCCTCTTGCTGACTATAACCTTGTGCTACCAGTCGTGCTTTGTTTCTGATGACTTCACCTTGTTCGTTCAACTTGTTTCTGAACAGCCATTTTGTACCAATGACGTTGAATCCTTTTGGTTTGGGAACCAGATCCCATACGTCATTTCTGGTGAATTGATTTAGCTCCTATTGCATTGCTAGAATCCAGTCATTGTCTAGAAGTGATTCATTAATTGTTGTTGGTTCAATCAAAGAAACCAGACCCATGAGAGACTCTTCAGAATTTATGAAAGTAGATCTTGTTCTGATTTGATCTTCCTTCCTTCCTAAAATTGTTTCTTCTGGGTGATCAATGCTGCTTCTGGGTGGTCTTTTCTGGAGTTGATCAACAGAAGGTGTTGGATTGCTTGTTGTGACTCTTTTTGATGTTGAGAGAGTGTCTCTATTGAGAGCCTCTGATGAGTTGTCTTCAGTACCTGTGAGTTCAACTTCCATACCTGCAAGGAATTCATTCTGCTTTGACTTTTGAGAGTCAAGCTTATCATCAAACCGAACACTGATTGACTCTTCAACAATCTGTGTTTCTGTATTGTATACTTTGTACCCTCTTGAGCGTTCAGAGTATCCTAACATAATATACTTTTGTGCTTTAGAGTCAAACTTGTTCAAAGAATTTTTTGAATTCAAAATAAAACATGTACATCCAAATGGATGGAAATAAGAAATGTTGGGCTTTCTGTTCTTCCACAATTCATATGGAGTCTTTTCCAGGATAGTTCTTATGGAGATTCTATCCTGAATGTAACATGTTGTGTTTATTGCCTCTGCCCAAAAGATCTTAGCAACATTAGTCTCGTTGATCATGGTTCTGGCCATTTCTTGCAATGTTCTGTTCTTTCATTCTACAACTCCATTTTGCTGGGGAGTTCTAGGACAAGAGAAATCATGCAGAATTCCTTTTTCATTAAAGAATAATTCAAAATCTTTATTTTCAAATTCTCCACCATGATCACTTCTGACTTTGACGATTCTAAGATCCTTTTCATTCTGAACTTGGTTGCAGAAGGTAACAAACACAAAGTGTGACTCATCCTTGTGCCTTAAGAACTTTACCCATGTCCATCTGCTATAGTCATCTACGATTACTAACCCATACTTCTTGCCACTGACTGAAGCAGTTTTTACTGGTCCAAATAAGTCAATGTGTAGAAGTTCTAATGGCTTAGAGGTGGAAACAACATTTTTGGATTTGAAAGCAGGTTTTGCAAACTTGTCTTTTTGACATGCTTCACAAAGAGCATCTGAATTGAACTTCAAGTTAGGAAGTCCTCTGACCAGATTGAGTTTGTTAATCTGAGATATTCTTCTCATACTAACATGTCCCAATCTTCTGTGCCAGATCCATTGCTCGTTGTTAACAGACAGAAAACATTTTATATTCTGACTTTTCAGTTCAGAAAGTTTGATTTTATAAATGTTGTTTTTCCTCTTTCCATTAAATAGGATAGTTCCATCTTTCTGACTAACAGCTTTGCATGAATTTTGATTGAAGATTATATCATAACCGTTATCACTTAATTGACTTATGGATAACAGGTTATGCATTAATCCATCAACTAATAAAACATTACTTATAGAGGGAAGATTTCCATTACCTACTGTTCCAGAGCCAATGATCTTTCCTCTCTAATTGCCTCCAAAGCCTACGTGGCCTCCAGGCTTAAGTTCCAGGCTTTGGAACATATGCCTTCTTTCCGTCATGTGTCGTGAGCATCCAGAGTCCAGGTACCATGATTGGTGTCTTTGCTTTGCTGCTAAAGATATCTGCCACATGTATTATTTTATCCTTAGGTACCCATATTTTCTTGGGTCCTGATTTGTTAGTTTTACCAAAACTCTGGTTGAATTTTGGTTTGACAGAGTAATCACTACTAGTAAAATTTATGTCATATGTGTGCCCATATATAAAGTGTGAATCAAGTGGAGTACGTTTTATAACTAAGTCCATGGCATTTTTTGGTGTAGGTACCTTACCTTGATATTCTATCCCTTTTCTACCATTTCTGCTAACTCCATAGATCATTGAAGCCATTTTGCTTCTGTCTATGTTTTTAGCCAGAAACTTCTGAAAACTGTGATCATACTCTTTGATGATCTCATCAGTATTGCTGGGAGTTTCAGGGATTGTTTCCTTCTGAGATATTTGCAACTGGTTTTCTAGTTTTGAAATTTTTTCTTTTAACTCAGAAATCTCCAATTTGAGACTCTCAGTCTTATCAGAGTCAGAAGCAAGATTCCTTTTCAGGTTTCTGAATTTGACTCTGATCTGCTGATATCTTTCCAGAATTTCATTAAGGCTTTCAGCAAGTTCATCCTTAGTAAAGTTTACAGTAAAGTCAGGGAATACCTCTTCTGTATCTGATTTAGAGTCTGAACCAGAAGCTTCACTGTCTTCAGATACGTTTTCCATGAGAGCTATGTTTGCTCTTTCATCATCTGATTCTGAGTCAGCTTCAGATGTGTCAGAATCATCCCATGTAACCATGAGACTTTTATTCTTTTCCTTGCCAAACTGCTTTTTGGGCTTCTCATTTTGAAGCTTTGGGCAATCACTTTTGTAGTGCCCTTGCTCGTTACATTCATAGCATATGATGTCTTTGTTGTTTGGCTTTCTGTATTCTGAAGAACCTTCAGATCTTCTGTGTCCAGAGGAGGATTCTGACCTTCTGTATCGGGAGGAAGATTCATTCTGATTTTCTGATCTTATGGGATTCCTGAACTTCCTTTGCCTCTGCTTCCATAGCTGGTTCACCCTTCTGGAGAGGAGAGACAGTTCATCTTCTTCTGATGAGGATCCATCAGAGGTTTCTTCCATAACCTGCAAAACTTTGGAGTCAGATTTTCTGTTAGATTTTAAAGCTAGTGGCTTACCTTGCTTTTGAGGTTCATCTGCTTCTAGCTCTATCTCGTGACTTCTGAGGAAGCTGACAAGTTCCTCCAGAGAGATTTTGTTGAGATCCTTGGCTAGCTTAAGCGCTGTGACCATTGGCCTCCACTGTTTTGGTAAGCTTCTGATGATCTTCTTAACGTGATCAGCAGTGGAATACCCTTTGTCAAGAACTTTTAGACCAACAACAAGAATTTGGAATCTTGAAAACATAGTTTCTATTGATTCACTATCTTCCATCTTGAATGCCTCATACTTCTGAATGAGCGCAAGGGATTTGGTTTCTTTGACTTGAATGTTACCTTCATGCGTCATTCTCAAAGAATCAAACATATTCTTGGCAGTTTCTCTGTTTGATATTTTCTCATATTTTGAATATGAGATGGCGCTGAGAAGAATTGTTCTGGCCTTGTGATGATTTTTGAACTCACGCTTTTGCTGATCAGACATCATTTTCCTGTCAATCTTCTGACCACGTCAATCCACTGGGTATGTGTATCCATCAGTCACCATGTCCCACAGATCAGCATCATGGGCCAGAAAGAAACTCTCAATTCTGTCTTTCCAGTAGTCAAAGTTCTCTCCATCAAAGACTGGAGGTTTGCCACTGAATCTGTCCCTTTCTTCATTGTTGTCATTGCTGATGTTTTGACTTGGTCCTGCCATTGTGTTTTTCTGACCTGGATCTTGTACTGACACGGTTAAGTGTTTAAGCTCAGAACCAGGCGCTCTGATGCCAATTAAAGATGTGAAAAACACAAGAAGGGGGGGTTGAATTGAAAAACTTGGATCAAATAACAACAGCTTAATGACAGTATTTTTATCCTGGTTCGTTTGATCTCAAACTACTCCAGTCCACCCGTCAAGGTGATTTCGCCTCTCTCCAACGAGGTCTTAATCCACTATTCTCAAAGGGTTACAACAGCTACTTTAACAACTGTTAAAGTCTTCTTGAGTACAACCACAATCTGGTTAATCTCAAGGAACTTCTTTTTACAATAAGATTCAACAAAGAGTGTGTTGTTGTTTTCTAACAAAACAGTATATCACAACTGTGATAATTACACAGATTAAGCTTGGAATAAAATAAATTTGATAGAGCTTGAATATGTGTGGTTTGGAAAGCTTGGCAAATTGTTGTGTGCGTATGTACGTGCTTCTTTCACAAGTAGACTTGTTTATATAGGAAAGCAACATACGTTGTCCATAAAAGAAAGTTTAATGTTAATAACACACTTTCCTTTTGAAGAAGATCTTGTCTGAAGAAAGCCGTTAGCATTTAATTCTGTCTTGAATAATTAATAACGCTTCAGAGTCTTCGTTGCTTTAACTGCTGATAACGCTTCAGAGTGTTGATGACTTGGTTAAGATGTCTTTGTTCAGAGTCAGAGTGTACTTGTTTAGGCGCAGGTTCTGGTCATCAAACTTCAGCGTATAATCTGGTAGCTTCAGCATGTAGCACATATTGCTGATCTTCTGATGTTGATTCCATCAGAACTTCTGCATATACAAAGCATATTTTTAAGTAGCATATTTGTTCTTTGTATATATCTTTGGATTTATTTATTATTTGTATTTTGTTATCATCAAAACTCTAATCAAGGGTTGTAGAATCAAACTATGTTCTAACAATATCATACATCTACAAAAGTTATTCGAGCGGCTACGTAAGTTCAGACTAAGGTTGAACCCGAATAAATGCATATTTGGCGTCAGATCAGGAAAATTGTTAGGTTTTATTGTAAGCCAGCGAGGTATCAAGGTGGATCCCGACAAAGTGAAAGCTATACAAGAGATTCCCCCTCCAAGGACAGAAAAAGAAGTATGTGGTTTCTTAGGGTGTTTGAACTACATCTCGTGGTTCATATTGCATCTAACAGCTACGTGCAAACCAATATTCAAGTTATTACGAAAGGATCAGACGATAGTATGGAATGATGATTGTCAAACTGCCTTCGAAACGATAAAACAGTATCTGCAAGAGCCAGCAGTCTTAATACCACCAGTCCCCGGAAGGCCGCTCATCATGTACTTGACAGTGCTTGAAGGGTCAGTGGGTTGTTTTTTAGGATAATAGGATGAAACAGGTAGAAAGGAGCATGCGATTTATTACCTCAGCAAGAAATTCACTGACTGCGAGACCCAGTACTCACTCCTAGAGAAAACTTGTTGCGCATTGGCTTGGGCTACCAAGAGGTTGAGACAATATATGTTAACCCATACTACATGGTTAATAGCAAGAATGGATCCTCTAAAATACGTATTCGAAAAGCCAGCTCTTACCGGAAGAATTGCACGATGGAAGATGTTACTCTCAGAATATGACATCCAATATGTCACACAGAAAGCCATCAAAGGTAGTGTACTAGCTGATCATCTGGCTCACCAACCGCTATCTGAATATCAGCCCATGAAGTTCGACTTTACCGACGAGGATGTCATATTTATAGTTGACTACGAAATACCAGGACCCGACGAAGGGCCCGAGCCAGGGGCACATTGGAAACTTATGTTCGACTGGGCCTCAAATGCACTAGGTCACGGTGTAGGAGCAGTATTAACATCTCCCAAGAATCACCACCACCCCTACACTGCAAGGTTATGTTTTGACTACACCAATAACATCGCCAAATACGAAGCCTGCATACTAGGGTTGGAAGCTGCCATCGATTTAAGAATAAAGCACCTGGAAGTGTTCGGGGATTCTGGGTTAGGCATATATCAGGTTAATGGCGAATGGGTTACTAAACACCCTAAACTGATTCCATATCGAGATCATGTTTTAATGTTAGTTGCAGAATTTACAGAAATCAATTTCATTCATATCCTACGAGAAGAAAATCAAATGGCAGACGCTCTGGAAACCCTATCAGCTATGTTCAAAGTGACTTGGCCAAATCATGAACCGTGTATTACGATCAGACATTTCGAAGAACCTTCACACTTCCTTGCTATTGAGGAGGGACCTGACAACAAACCTCAGTTTTACGACATCAAGAAGTACTTAGAGAGGCAGGAATACCCGAAAAATGCCTCCATCATTGACAAGTGAACCTTGCGAAGATTAGCTTCAAAAAAAATTCTGAGTAATGGAGTGGTATACAAAAGAAATTATGACATGGTACTACTTAGATGTGTGGAAAAGCAAGAAGCAGATACACTAATGAGAGAAATCCACGAAGGCACTTTCGGGACCCATACAAACGGGCACGCCATGGCCAGAAAGATTCTGCGGGAAGGGTATTACTGGTTAACAATGGAAGTTGATTGCTATCATTACACAAAGACATGTCATAAATGTCATATCTACGCCGATAGGATAAATGTACCACCGACTCATTTGAATGACATGAGTTCCCCTTGGCCATTCTCAATGTGTGGAATTGAAATGATTGGCATGATCGAGCCGAAAGCATACAACGGACACCGCTTTATATTGGTAGCCATCGACTACTTTACCAAGTGGGTAGAAGCAGTGTCCTACGCCAATGTAACGAGTCAAGTGGTTACACGCTTCATCAAACAGAACATCATATGCAGATATGGTGTCCCAAGTCGGGTAATTACAGATAACAGGTCTAATTTAAACAGCAAGATGATGAAGGAACTATGAGACGACTTCAAAATTGAGCATCACAATTCCTCACCATATAGACCAAAGATGAACGGGGCCGTCGAAGCAGCCAACAAAAATATTAAGAAAATCATCTAGAAAATGGTGAAGACATACAAAGATTGGCACAAAATGCTTCCCTTCGCTCTGCACAGCCATCTCACTTTTGTACGCACATCAACATGCGCAACTCCTTTCTCACTATTATACGGAATGGAGGAAGTACTCCCGGTGGAAATTGAGATACCATCACTCTGAGTCATGAGGGAAACAAAACTGTAAGAGGCAGAATGGGTACAGGCTCGACTCGACCAACTTAACCTCTTTGAAGAAAAATGATTAACGGCTTTGTGTCATAGTCAGTTACATCAAAAGAGAATGAAAAGGGCCTTCGGCAATAAAGTACGCCCTCGAATATTCAAGGAAGGGGATTCAGTGTTCAAAAAGATTTTACTACCTCGCCTCGATTCACGTGGTAAATGGACACCCAACTACGAAGGTCCATTTGTAGTCAAAACAGCATTCTCTGGAGGTGGTCTCATCCTCACAACAATGGATGGGGAAGAACTACCACATCCAACCAACTCAGACGCAGTCAAAAAATACTATGTGTAAAAAGTTCGCTGAGATCGAACCTCCAAAAGGTGCGACTTAAGAAAAAAAAGGAGCGTCCCAGTGGATCGAAAACCCTAAAGGGAGATCCAGGTAAAAATTAGGGGCACATAACAAGAAAATCATTCGGATGGATTGAAAATCCGAAAGGGAAATCCAGGAAAAAGTTAGGGATTCCCTACAGAGAAATAAAGAACAAAAAGACTACGATCTGAGAGCTACGACTACGAACCACGAAGGGAAGGATAGATTGGAATCATACAACTCAGAGGCAAGGGAGATAAGATCATCAAAAGATATGGGGGAACAGTAGTAGCAATTATCATTTTTTCATTGCCATTTACTATTTTAAGACTTTTTGTAATTACCTCTTTCTAGGAATTGCATCTTGTATTCTCGCCCACTCTGAGGCAAATCAATAAAACATTTGTTTTCGTTATATCTTTCGAATCATGTTTTTCTTTTCTCAGATTTGTTTACAGAATACTACGATTATTACTCATGAATATTGTCTTGAAATAATTTCATGGAATTAACAGAATAAAAGCATCTGACAAATATCAAAAAAACACTTGGGTTAGAAAAATATCGAAGGAAAATCCACTTATACGTCCATGCACACAGTTACTCCTACGTCTTGCAAAAATCTATACACTGGTCTACGTTTGTACCTATGCATATCTACATATTCATACACGAAGTCTACAACCACGCATATGTCTACGGCTATGCTTGCATTCAATGATACAAAGTCTATACATATACCTACACGTCCCTACGCAAAGTTTACGTCCATGCCTGACTTACGATAAAATATCTACGCTTACGTCTACGCCTACAAATCTATGCATAGGCCATCATTTACGTCTACGCCTACATCTATACAAAATCAATGTTCAAATTTTGCTAACATTCAAGTTCAACAGTGCTACAATGACACAACATACAACGCCAGGAATTGGTAAACTCTAAGCCAATGGTTTAAAGGAGAATGCCAGAAAGGGTCTTCGTAATATTCCAAGGCATACACGCATCTTACACGCATTTCATACATACATGCATTTTCCATATCCCGGGAATACATACGTTATGCACGCTTGCACATAATGCGCATATAGTCAGGGTTCCATGTCGATGTCAAACATCATACATTTTGCATACCCATAATATTCAATATACACGCATACATGTATCGCCTAGAAAGCAGGCAAATGTTTTTACCCTCGATTCAACCATCTAAGGGTCAACCCACGCAATACTCCTCCTGCGATTCAACCCATCACCTCAGTCTTCATGCCGTGACACGTTCAGCCCATCACCTAAGTCTTCCTACAGTGACGAGTTCCTTACAAGCTCAGTATGTTTCCCCTAAGCCGCAACACATTCTCAAAAACCCATTGCTTTGCCCCTAAGCCGCAACACATTTTTCAAAACTCGGTATATTGCTTCTAAGCCGTAATATATTCATTCAACCCAAACACATTTCCTCTAAGCCGCAATGTACCTCTCCAGATGAGTATATTGCTTCTAAGCCGCAATGTATCCTCCAACTCAACATGTTGCCCTTGAGCCGCAATTCATTCTGAAAACCCATTGCATTGCCTCTAAGCCGCAACGCATTGTCAAAGCTAAGTATATTGCTTCTAAGTCGCAATATACCATCCAATTCAAATACATTGCCTCTAAGCCGCAATGTATCTTTCCAGATCAACATATTGCCTCTAAGCGGAAATATATTATCCGAACCAGCACATTTCCTCTAAGTCGCAATGCATTACCCAAACTCAGACCATTGTCTCAGACTTCAGGCAGCGATGTTCGAAACCAGATTAGCTTATCACATCAGACTTCACGCAGTGATCTGCGAACCTAATCCATTGCGTCAGACTTCATGCAACAATGTATTTCGTTATGCAAAGTTCCAGACCATTACCTCAGACTTCATGCTGCGATGCTCAAAAGAAAACAAACAAAAAAACTCAACACATTTCCTCTAAGCCGCAATGTATGATCCAAACTCAACACATTGCCTCTAAGCTGCAATGTATCCTCAAAACTCAGCATATTTCCTCTAAGTCGCAATGCATTCTTCCAACTCAAACACATTACCTCTAAGCCGCAATGCGTTCTTCGAACTCAAACACATTTCCTCTAAGACGCAATGAATTTTTCACAACTCAACACATTTCCTCTAAGACGCAATTCATTATCCAAATCAACACATTCCTCTAAGCCGCAATGCATTCTCCAAACTCCAACATATTGCTTCTAAGCTACAATGCGTTCTTTAGACTCAAATACATAGCCTCGGAGCCGCCGTGTATTCATGCTCAAAACATCGCCTAAGACATCAGACAGTAATCCGCAAACGTAATCCATGGCCTCAGTCTTCAAGCAGCCATGCATCATCAATCATTGCTATACTCACCATCCAAATGGTTGAGTATGCCAAGACATATAAAATTGCACTGTCTGCCTCATTATCAAACTCGGGTAAGCGATATATCATCATCTTTTCCTACTTCCTTGGGACTTATAAGGGTATGCTACATCAGCGTAACCTTTTGTTTGTCAGATAAATTTTGCGATACTTCAAGTATTCAATAAACTTCCAATCCAAACGCGCGAGACTCGAGTTTTCCCATGCTATTCGATTGAAACATGATTGAATAGGGGCGGCTGTCGTAACCCAAATTTTCCCTACCCCGATGATCTTGTCTTCCAATATCAGAATAATAAAGAAGCATTTAACCAAGGATAGTACATCAATATCTGATGGCACATTCTTAATATTTAAATTAATCAGGGTTGTATTATTGATTCAGGAAAATGGGGCTTTTTAAATTAGAAAGACTCATATGTCTGTAAATCCATTCACGAAGCATGTTGGCCTATGGCCCATGAGATTCAAAAATGGAAAATTATTCCAATAAATGTTATGTCTTTAATTCTTAAAACCAACTTAAGTCTATGTTGTTATTAGTTGAAATTAAATTAAAGTCATCTAGGGATTTTTTGTTATTAGTAAAGAAAGGGCGTTGAAATGAACTAAGTATTAAAGTTTCTGTAGTTGGCCCTTTTGTTGTTTTTGAAAAAAAAGAAATATTATTATTATTAAAAACAATTCGTTATTTATACATATAAAAAAAACATAGCATGTCATTAAGCAAAAAGAATATAAAACATTATTGTTGATCTTTACTATATTATGTCAAATATTGTTTGTAAATGTTAAAAATATGTCTAAAACTGTTTGCACTAGGCATGGAAAGGCCAATTGGGCCTGGCCTAAAAAGAAAAGTGTTTGCTGTAAAAGAAAATAAGTTGGACCGTAAAAAAAACAGCACAAGCCCAAAAATCCAAAAAAAACGTTAACTGTAGCGATTGCATCCTAATTTACACGTGTTTCTTGCATTAACAATTATTGTGGAGATTCACACTCAATCATATCCAGAAAATCACAAAATCCAATTGAATCAATTTCAAATCTAAAGCAATAATTTCACGATAAACAAAATTAAATCCAAATCAATTACAAATCAACAAAGTCTTAACTACCAAAATAGAATCGGGAGATTACAGAATATTTGCTCTTACTAAATCCATATCACAATCAAACATTACAAGCAATCCCTAATTTATCTCAGAAACCCTAAATCCAAGCTAGATGTAATGACAACAAAGAAAAAACTAAACCCTAACTGTTAACCCTATAAAGGGCAAACAATAAGAATAAAGAAGGGGTCAGTTTTGCAGAAAGAAGAAGCTCGGAGACGGAGACGAAAATTGGGACAAACCCTCACACTGAAGATCTAGAAGAGGAAGTGATTAGAGTTTCCAGATCAGAAACCCTAATCACCTTTGAACGTAACCATCACTGACAGCCTCCATGCTTGACCACCATTGCTCCACTATCTCACCCTCAAGTACCGTCGCCAACCTGCTAATCAAAAGAAGAAAGAGAGGCATCATGGAGACTGAAATGCGAAAAAATTGAAACAACAAAAAGTAGAGGTAAAAAAACTTAGATTCTTTTGATATTGGGGGTTTTTATGTGATCGGGTAGGTTCAGGGTATAGGAGGGTGGTTTGATTGCACTGTCGCGGTAAGTAGTTCGGAGATTTAGGGTTAGGAGGGAGAAAGGGGAAGGTTGGGTCGAAGAGAGAAAGAGGGCGATTGTTGATGTAAGTGATGAATGAAATAATGTAAAAAACAAAACTTATTGTATTGTATGATCCAATACGCGCCTACACATAACAGTTAATATGTTCCTTCAAATTTGCCCATTTGATCATCAGTGAACGGCCGTAAGGCCAAGTCCACTGTAACACCCATGCACCCTCATCCACATAATCGCGCAGACCCTTCAGAAAATACACTTGGGCCTAGCCCAATTTTTCTTAGCACACCCCCATTCGTTGCAACTTCTGAAACGCTACAAACAATACACCCCCTGCAACTTAATTAATTTTTCTTTTTCTTTTTTTTAATTATTCTATTTTTTCTTATTCTTTTATTATTATTATTATTATAATTATTATTCCTTTCTATAATTATTATATTTAATTTTTATACTTTATTTTCTTAAATTCTTATTTCTCACACATATTTATTTATTATCATATTATTATTTTATTATGACATGTAAATATATTATTTTATTATTTCTTTTGTTATAATAATTATCATTATTAATACTATTTTTATTTTCACGAATATTTTTATTATTTCTTATTATCATTTAAAATAAATTGTTTTATTTAAAAAACACATGTATATATTTTTTATATTGCATTAAAACGTTCTTAGTCATGTATTAATCAGAATTTTTGCAATTAATATGATAAAAAGATATTCAACAAATATCAAATCTTTTCTTCGCAATAAAACTAACCTAAATAACAAATTTTTGCTAAAGGGTTCTAAACGTATTTTGACTAATCGTGCACTAAGTCCGAAAATTCCACAATCTCTACACCCGGTCTAAGTGCGAGGAAATTCAAAATATCTTTGCAACCCCTAAAAAACACAAACTCATACGAACTACGAATTGGGACTCTGATTCCTCCTAAGAGGATACGTAGGCACACGATCTAAAATTGTGGCGAGTCTTGCTAATGAAAACTTAAAACACTGTTTATCCCAAACCTAAACCTAGAGCTTAATATCCTTGTGAACAAGGTGGATGAAAGGTGCCTAACACCTTCCTTTCGTCCAATTGAGTCAGAAACCTAGAATCTCTGTCCACAAATTAGGGTTTTCTGTTAGGTTCCCTTCTTTAGGATAAAAACTAATAGTGGCGACTCTTGATTAAAAAACCAGTTGCTACAAGATGCCATGAAATGCTTATGATCATGAATGAAAACAAACAACTCCAAAGGTGACACAGAATACCACTGGGTAAGCAGAAGATAAAATAATTGATCAAAAAGAGAGTCCAACCAGGAAAGTAAGTTTCTTGGGAACATAAGACTCAACTCTACTGGGGTAAAGTCTAAAGAGGAGATAAGGCATTACTAACTCAATTAATGAAGAAAAATCAATGGATGAAAACGATCAACAGATAACTGTGAAATACCCACTCTTAGAGGGGATAGAAAAAAGAGTAACATCGACTCACATGGAATGGGAAATTAACAACCCGGAGAATGCAAATAGAAATGGTCAGATAATACTGGTAAAATAATATTAGGGTAAGTAACAAATGATTGGCATCAGTGCTTATGATTGGAAACAAATGGTTGACATCAACACTTATGGCTGGGAACAAAGCGACTCTATTAGAGTAAAGTGAATCTCCATGACAAACTATCTACCATAATGACAAGACTATTATCCATCAGAGTAAAACATCTCAACAACGAACTATCTCCCATAATAACGAGACTACCATCCATCAGAGTAAAACATCTCAACAACGGACTATCTCCCATAATAATGAGACTACCATCCATCAGAGTAAAACCACAACAATGAACTATCTCCTATAATGACGAGACTACCATCCATCAGAGTAAAACCTCAACAACGAACTATCTGCCATAATGATGAGACTACCATCCATCAGAGTAAAACATCTCAACAATGAACTATCTTTCTTAATGACGAGGCTACCATCCATCGGAGTAAAACATATCAACAATGAACTATCTCTCATGATGACGAGACTACCATCCGTCAAAGTACAAACATCTCAACAACGAACTATCTCCCATAATGATGAGACTACCATCATCGGAGTACAAACATCTCAACAACAAACTATCTCCCTTAATGACGAGACTAGCATCCATCGAAGTACAAACATCTCAACAATGAACTATCTCCCATAATGAAGAGACTACCATCCGCTGGAGTAAAATATCTCAACAACAAACTATATCCCTTAATGAAGAGACTACCATCCTTCGGAGTACACATCTTCTCTGGTATTAATAGACTTACTGGGGAAGAACGGGTTGCTCGAATAAAGAGACCTGCCACTTACTGTTTACAAAGAGGATTATGATAACACTATTGGGAAATGAATCTTGACTTCCTGGGGAAGTGCCAATACATTCCTATTGAGGATATAGAGTCTTCACATGCAAAATAAATACAAATTCTCAATCTAGGGCCCACAACCTATAGAGATCAAAATAATATTGATGTCGGGACTAAAAATTCAAACCAGGGATAAACCGGAGTGAAACAGTCAACCAAGACACCACCCAATGAGAAGTAAACTCAAATGGGGAACAAATTTCGTCCAGCTAATGAACTAGGTAGGAAGGCTAAAGAAAAATTCTTCCATGAGGGATAACTCAGTGGGGGTAATTGAAAGGATATACACTTTCTGCTTAAGGCTGACAATCTAATGGAGAGAGGGTAACACAACTCCGCAAAGAGGAAAATATTCCAACAATAACATTAATGAATGCAAATGAGCTATGAATTTTAATTCAGCTATGCATGATGTATGGATGAATGTATGAATGTTAACATGTATATGCTGACAAAACAAACACACTGCATTGGGGATAACCAGATAAAACCAACTTGGGTAAAGACAACACTCGGCTAGGTCAAATCCAGGATGAAGATTCCATAAGAGAATAAGAACTAACTGAGGAAACAAATTCCTACTTCCCTACTTAACTCCACTGGGAAGAAACATGGCTTGAAAATAATCACATCATAATCGGATAGTAATAAACCAATACAGTTGCAAGGATATAACCCCTTCCTCCGGGCTTCACTAGGGATCATACATGCTTTTCTAGGGAAGACAACATCATATCTCCTTGACTTCTACTGGGGATTCCACACTGACTTCACTAGGGAAAACAACGCCACCTAGTCGAGGGGAGCCCAAATACATTCTTCAATATCAAGAGTAATGGTTGTGAAAACTTATTTGGGGAGAAATTATGAAGCTTCATGGGGATAAAAACTTTTACAGAGAAGCGTCATCTTTGCTTTATTTGGGGATCTAAGAAGTGAACAACATGACCAGAAGTCAAATTATAGGAATTTTAAATCAAACTCAGCACTTGGTGAGAGAAAACCCAAAAATTTGACAGCTGCCTCAACACTTCTTAGAAAAGGTACTACCCTTGTCTGTCTACTCAGCTGGAAAAAAATTTGCGTCAAGTCCTGACTAGAGAATATGGGATAAAAGTATCAAACCACACAAACCTAACGCCATATAACAATATGGAGAAAATATGAACCAAGATTAAACTGGGGAAAATGGGAACTCAAACCCAACACCACACCATATATCAATTGGTATGAAACTAAATATCCAAGGAATGAAACACAAAAGGATCATGCGCACATCAGCAAGAGTAATCCCGGGATACCCCTTGGGGGATATTTTCAAAACTTTGGAGTTCGGCCATCCTTTGAATCATTACTTTTGATCCACTTGAAACACAAAATATGAAGTAAAAGTCATTTGTAAATTCTTTTCAAAAACATTTTTTATTATTAAGTCTTTTTGTTTTGAAAATTACTATCAATAATAAATGAAATTTCTGTAAACAGAATAAAATAAGAACTACAAAGAACTGGATAAAGGCTGAAACTTTATTAATAGAATAGTAGTCTGCAAATAGTGTGACTCCATGGATGATTACAAGGTTTAAAAAATGATGAATATAAGGAAAAGATACATTGAAATACAATCACCACTATTATCCCTAACAACTTTGAACTCCTGAGTAGAGGCTTCAGTTGAAGTGTAATGAGAATCCGAGAAAATTGTTGCTTCAATGATCAAGTCTTGTCTAATGTAGTTACTTTCTAGGAAATCCCTACATTTTTCCTAGGTTGCCCTCGCGAGTTTTCAACCTAGCGGGAAATTTTTTTCTGTTTGTGTCTCTAACTTTTTCCTAGACCGCCCTTTCTAGTTTTAAGCCTACTGAGGCGCTCTTTTTTGTCTAAGCCTCCATTTCAGGTTTTCAACTTAGAAAGTTGTTCTTTTATTTATTTAGGTGAAGTATTTCTTGATTGTGTCAACATTCATGGGGCGTGGGAACTCCTCACCATCCATAGTTTCAAGAATCAATGCACCACTAGAGAAGGCTTTCTTGACAACATATGGACCTTCATAATTGGGATTCCACTTACCCCTAGAATCAGTGTTAAAAGACATGATATTTCTAAGCACAAGGTCGCCTTCTCTGAATTCACGAGGCTTGGACTTCTTATCAAAAGCTTTCTTCATTATCTTTGATATAACTGACCATGACACAAGGGCGTCATTCTCTTTTCTTTAATTAAATTCAACGGGTCAAACCTGTTTTGGACCCATTCAGCCTATAAAATTTTTGTTTCCATTATTACACGTAAAGAGGGAATCTTAAGCTCAACGAAAAGCACTGCTTCCATACCATACACAAGAGAGAACATGGTTGTCCTTGTTGAAGTACGGACGGATGTACGATACCCATGAAAATAAAAAGGGGGAATCTCATGCCAATCCTTATAGGTAACAACCATCTTCTAGATGATCTTCTTAATGTTTTTATTAGCAGCTTCAACAGCCCCATTCATCTTGGGCCTGTAAGGAGATGAATTATGATGGACAATCTTAAATTCTTCACACAGTTCTGTCATTATTTTGTTATTCAGATTTCAGTCATTGTCAGTGATAATCATGCTTCGCACACCATACCGACATATAAGATTGTTCTTGATAAAGCGTACTACCACCTGCTTGGTGACATTAGCATAAGAATCTGCTTCCACCCACTTGGTGAAGTATTCAATTGCCACCAATATGAAATGGTGTCCATTTGACGCCTTGGGTTCAATCATCCCAATCATATTAATACCCCACATAGAAAAAGGCCACGGGGAAGAAATAACATTGAGAAGCGTGGGAGGCACAAAATCTTGTCAGAATAAATCTGACACTTATGGCACTTCTCCGTAAATTTGTAACATTTAGATTCCATTGTCAGCCAATAGTAACCTTCCCTAATCATCTTCTTTTCCATTTAATATCTATTGGCATGGGCACAAAAGGAACCTTCGTGGATATCATGCATCAACATGTCTTATTCGTGTCTATCCATGCATCTGAGCAAGTCCATGTCATAATTTCTTTTGTATAGCACATTTTCATTGAGTAAAAAGTTGCCTGCCAACCTTCTCAATGTCATTCTATCTTTATTCGACGCACCAATCGGGTATTCCTGAGTTGGGAGTGAAACAACCGGCTGAAAATCATCAAACAATGAAGTCTCCATCGGACGTCTTTTATCCCACATGAAGGGAAAGGTAAACATCGAGAAAACCTGAGAAAGGAGAAGTCACGGCCTTGCGATCGAGAGATAGGGTAAGGGAGTATGTTACGCGAGGGGAAGGTATTAGCACCCTACACGCCCGTAGTACTCTATGATATCCACTCTTGTTGTCTATCTTATCGGTGTGTTTAATCTATGCTTACTGTTTATTACTATTGCTAAGGAAGAATGCATGCAAAAGAAAAGAGAAAAGAATGTAGGGAAAATAAAGTTGTACTCGCTTGGGCCCTACCCCAATGCCTACGTATCCTTTTTGAGGAATCAGAGCTACCGTAGTTTGGCTCACATGTTTTGTTTGTTTTATGTCTTTTATGGACGGTGTTAATTCCGCCTTCTGCTGCAGCTCGACCTTTGGAGACTTATGTGCTGGCATAGAAGTAAATTAATCATGTCCTTACCTGAAAAGGGTTTTAGAGAAAAGGTTCTTGGATGCACAAAAAGGTTTGAGTTGGTTTGTATTTTGTTACCTTGACAAAGGGTTTAAGTATGATTAGCATGTTTTTGATTTGCAAAGAAACGAAGTTTTAGTTTTGAATGCAAGGATGCAAAAAGGGAAGAAAAGAGTCTAAGGGATACTAGTATATTTCTAACATAATGTGATCATACAATGGTGGTTCTAAAATTTGGATTAACAAAAGGGTACCTAATGTTAGCATGCATGGTTTGCAACCTAAGGTATAACTTGCGTCTGAAAGGAGCAAGCACATCCTAAGGGAACATGGTATGTACAAGGATAAAAACAAACAAGCTCGAAAGAGTACACACATAAAATAGTAAGGAAAAGAAGCGAAATGCTTTAGTCAAGGGGAGCGTATCACCCGAGACAAACAAGTAGGAGCAAGATGAAAAAGCAAAAATGTGATGTCCAAAGCGACTGAACACATAACCAAGATATAAGAGATCGATGCGGGCGACAGAAGGCAATATGAATAATCATGGAGTATCAGCATCGACCAATGCAAACTCCTAACAAGGTGTGTGGGAGTTCGATTGCAGAACCCTTCCCCACTTGACGACTCGATATACATGAGCAGACACAACTCTGAAGCTTCGTGGTGCGTCACGAGCTAAGGATGACATGGACAAAAATTATGGGGGTTGATTAATAACCCTCCCTGCTTGCCTCCTTTTGAGGACTTCAATAAGGGATGGGGGAATAATGCAAGCACAAATATAAAAAAACCTGCAGAATACCTATACAAAGGTAGAGTTTTTAACAAACCACACAAAAGTAGCAAACATAATGCACACAATGCGGAATTGCCCTAAACGGGTCTTTAAATAAACTAGAGGGGTTCCTGACATGATCAGCAATGGAGACCCCTATCATACATCTCTAGACTACTTCTCATGGCATCAGAAAGCAGTAAAACCCTACTTCTCATGATTTCTAGAAAACCGATAAAGAAATGCGATGAAGCGCGGGAATGAGGAATAAAAATAAAGTCACGGCGATACCGAACTGAGAAGGTTTTTTGCCTCTTCAAATCCATGCAAGTGATAAGAAAACTCTACAGAAGCTGCTCCGCACGAGTGATCAAAGAATTAACCCCCGAGCATTCCACATTGTGAAAATTACATCAATCATTCTATCACAAAATCTTAGCAAAAAAATGAGAATGAAAATGATTATTAAACACAAAATAATAGAAAACTCTAATAAAATTCTAGGGAGAAAACCTAAAATTCTAAAATATTCTATTATTTTGGTATCATTTTTATTACCATTAAAAAGAAGAATTAAACTAGAATACAACTGAAATAATAATAAAAAAAAGAAAATTAGAGGAGTCAGGGGGGGTACAGGCTGAATTCAGGATGCTGTAGAAGCAGGGCACTAGGCCCATTAGTATGAGCCCAAAGAAGTTTTTTGAGTGTGTTTGCTTCAATGACCAACAAAATGACGTTGGGCTTCGGGATGCAAGATGAATAATAGTCCCAATGGAATCAAACTCGGTCCACAACACTCTATCCATCATTCATTTTCTAATTCTCTTAGTTTTTAACAACTTATTCAGAAAAATAATAAAAGAAAAAAGTGAGATGATGTTGTTTTGGAGGATAGGGTTCACAAAGATTATGTGACTCTCAGACTTCATCATTCAAACCTGATCCCTTCCTCTCTCAAACTCAAACAGGACGTAGATAACTTGCCGTTTTCTTCTTCGTAGAGGCAAACTCCCACTCCTCATCTCTTCTTCACTGCATCATCGCTGCCACTCGTCTCTATCTCTATTTTCATTCTCATCCCCTCAAAGTCTAACAAAAAGCAAATGAAGCAAGAAACCTAAAGACTGAATTGAATCCCGATGAAGCCAACTTTAGCCATGAAGCCTTAGGACTTTTTCTCCACATAACCTTCTCTATAAATTGGTAACGCAAATCAAATGCAATGGTGAAGAAAAGTGAGGATCTGAGACTTACCGGTCGGAGATGCTCCGACGGAACTTTAAACGTAATAAAGATGACGAGAAATCTAGAGAATATTTATTCAGGTAATAATTTGCGATTTTATGCACCAAATCTTCTTCTTCTCTTCCCTTTCCGTTTGTTCTGTGATTTATGAATGGCGAAGAGTTGTTGTCTCGTTTTCATAGTTGATGAAACTGTTGTTGTTTGCGGATGTTGAACACCTAATGATGATGATGGAGATGTGAAGGAAACAACTGCATAGATTTTCTCAAAGAAGGTGAAGATTGCGCGTTGAATATGTTGATTAAAGTAAGGTTGATGAAGAAGCTCCAAGATGATTGCAAAGAAAGAAATTTTTCTTTGGAGGTTTTTGTGTGATTCTTCTGCATATTGTATAGAATGATAAAGATAAAGATGAGAGGAGAAGAGAGAGTTTCTGAGTTTTCTTCTTGTTCTTCTGTGATTTCAGAATGAAGGTTATGGTGATGAGGGAACAAAATAGATAGATGATAGAGTGTAGAGGGATTTTCCAGAGAGAGTCAAGAGGAGATTGAAGGAGAAAGCATGTTATATCATGAAAGAAAGTTTGTTATAGGTTGATAAATCAGAGCCACTGGATTGAATGAGTCGGTTACAAAATGGAAAGTGGAGATCGGTTCTATTACAAGGTTTTAAAGGTTAGTTATGACCTCTGCCCTGATTCCTGATTTGTTATTTCTATTAGTATAGTTAAGAGGGAAGTTAGTTGGATCCATTAGGGATGGGAATTCTGTTATAATTGAATGGTTAGGATCCAATTTCTTTTTAATCTGAGTTTCTGTTATAATTCTGTTGGTAACTGCTTTGGGATTCTATTATGAGCAATTACCCTGAGCTGGAAATCAGCTACAGTTAGTTTTCTATTATAAATGAGCTGTATTTTATGACTTAATACCTTCTCAATTTCCTACAGGCCGACTATTATGTTAATGCAGGGGCTGGTTTTTGTAGCAGCCTGATTTTATCTTCAGTTTTTGCTCATCTGTGCAGGGTGATTTGGAATCGAGCTAGCTTTTGATCGAATTACTGAGTGAAGTGAATTGTGGGTTCCCATATTAATCAAACTGCTCTGAATCTAGATTTTCAAATGAATTGAACATCAATGCAGTAAACTGGCGCAAGTTGGTGTTACGTTAGCTGTTTTGAATTATGTAGGTTTCTCCTTTGCAAAGGGTTAATAAAACAAGTTGCTCATCATGTTGTTTTTTGGTATTTATGTAGGTTATGACATTTTAGTCTATCGGTATGAATTGATTTATTATGGACATGATGATGGTGTTTTGGTGTAGGGCTACAACTGGTGATACAATCATGATATAGTTTTGGACAATAAGTCGTTTGAAGAAAATACAATAGCAAGGTTTTGGTTTTGTGTGAGTGAAGCAAGAATTGAAGTCATTAACAATATGAAGGCATAAGTGGAGAAATATTGATGAAGTCGTGGTGGGAATAATAGGTTTTAAAGAATGTATCCAATGTATGGAAATGTAACATGATATAGTAGTGGAGATTTTTGTAATTTTGTAATGACCTTGTGCATGTATCTCTTTATAATTTTCTCTTGGATGAACTTTTGTAAGGACCTTGAATGGATTTTGTGGTTGAACTTGGACAAATGAATATTGGTAATTGTTGTACCCCAAAATTTTCCCTCCCATTTTTACACAAAACATACTCCTAGAGGTCCTCAATTGCTCGAGTTGACTAAGGATTGACCAGACAAATCCTCCTCCTAAGGCAATGAGCCTCAAACTAGGGTTTCACTCCTCATCAAGATGTTTGATTTCCAAGGGTCATAAATGGTTTTAATTGCCCTAATATGTCCTAAATATCATCCATGCCAAGTTTCATGCCTTTCACAAGAAGTTTGCTCAATCAACTGCTCAAGTGCCTGAAAATTAACTGTACTAGGGCAAAAGTCAATTGTGACCCACATACAGTCAAACTTCAAGATTTTTGGTCAACATCAACATTTTGAAGTGATATCCATCATTTGATCAAGGGTTGATCATGATTCCTCAAGGAATGCTCCTAATTCATCAAAACTCAAAAGTTGCTAAATTAGGGTTTCTATAGGAAAAGTCAACCAAACTTTGACCAGGCATAACTTTCTCATACTTTATCAAAAATTCATCATCCGAGGCTCATTTTGAAGAGAAACCAATTCCCTACAATTCATCTCCAGCTTTCAAGTTTAAGAAATGCACTCATGAAAAGATATAAATTCAGACATTATAGGTCCTTTTCAAAAGTCAACAAAAACACCTTTTGGGTCAAAGCTTCTTCCATGAACATGGAAGATCCAATTGATAGGAAATCAAAGAGGTTGCTTAGGGGACATCCTAAGATTTATAAAAAGTCCAAGAACACCCTCTTAGGGTCAAAATTGAGAGAGAGAGAGAGAGAGAGAGAGAGAGAGAGAGAGAGAGAGAGAGAGAGAGAGAGAGAGAGAGAGAGAGATGCATTGTCAAAGTTGGCCATTTTTGGAAATTTGCACAAAGTCAACAATGCCCAAAATTACATTTTTTCCACATGGGCCAATCTTTTCAAAATTGAATCTCAGTCCTAGCATAGTCCACGACCTATGGGAACCTCCATGACTTATTCACTTATTTATTTAATTTATTTTGATTTTATTTATTTAAAATTCAAATATAATCAAATTAAGTCAAAAATAAATCAAATCAATGGAATGAGATTTGTTATGCATTGAATTATAGATCATGCAAGCGGTCTATAGCCAAGACAAAATCATGCTAGCTCCAAAACAAGAGAAAATCTTCAAATTTTGAAAGATTGGAATCAAAATTCAAGACCATTATATCTTTGATTCTTTCCAATTATATTGCCCTAATTTGATTCAGTACATATACACAAGTATTGTGAACCCTAGGAAAAAGTTTTTATGCGCAGCCTGCCTCCCTAAGAGCAAGAACAAGTGTCAATTTTTGTCAAAAGAAGTGCAGATTGGATTCTTTCCCCCAGGCCGTTTCAAGCCATTCCAAGGATCAAATCACATCCCTGGACACTCACTGAAGCTTTTGCAAGCATTCTGATGGCCTGAAACCTACAGAATCGTGCCGACCCTTCATCACGGTTTGCACATATTCTCAGTTTCGATTTCCTTGATTCTGGAATCATAAATATATTTTGATTATACATCTATGCTTGTTATCATGTTTACAACGTGCTGGAATACTTTTATTGGAGTTTGAGTGCAGGTATATGCGTCTGCCATGGCTAGGGTTTCAGAGCTCCAATTTGGGGAACCCTAGTTAGAGGCAAAATTAGGCCAAATTAAGGGTCTATTCATGCTCAAGGGATTATTTCCAATCGATCAATGCCCTTGGTTGGGATTTATGTTACTTGTGCTGCATTTTTTTATTTTTAAAGGTTTGTAGCCACGCACAAGAACTGTCGCTATAGCCTATAGTGACGAATTTGTCTGTAGGTAAAAGCCCAGTTTCTAAAACAACAATTCTGGGAAGAAGACAATTAGGTGGCAGACTCCTATTGGCAGAATCCCATTGGATCTTCCCAAGATCAGATCCAGTGCCCAATCAACCAATCCCCATGGTGAACCCTCCAAAGGTCATTTTCACTGGATCACGCGCCAAGCAGATGGGCCATCTATTCTGGGCCTAAAAAATTCAATTTTGCACCCCCAGAATTACTTCCAGCATCAGGCCCATTTCAATTTTTGTTTTAATTTTCTTTATTTAATTATTGGTTAATTATTTTTACAAAAAAATCATTGTTTTTTTATTAAATAAAAAAATCACAAAAATCACAAAAAACATTAGAATTAGGTTTTTTTCGTAAAATATTTAATTTCATTAATTAATTAGGTTAATTAGGATAACTTAAATTCCTTTTTTTCATAATTAAAATTAATTAGAAATTAGGTTAATTTGCAAAATTAATTGCTTTTCTCCAAAAAACCAAAAAAATATTTTTTTTCTTTATTCACTAATTCAATGTCTTTGAATTTAACTTTAATTCCTCGTATTTAATTTCATCGCGCGTATTTATTTCATTATTTTTCCAATTAATGTAATTGCTCTGAGTTTGTAATAGCTTTTGACTTAGGTTTATTACTATTTCCATTTACTGTTTTCCCCAAGTTTTTGGTTATGTAATCCCCTCCCTAAGGCCTTGTAATAGCCAAGTTTAAATTTCTCGCATTTTACTTTCTGTCATTATCAATTGTTAGATGATTGATAATAGGATTGTATGCGAAAGATAAATCAATAATTTAAAACAGTAGAAAACCCTAACTGTGCAATGACAAATAAATGGAAAAACAAACACTTGCACATGCTCACTCCTAGGGTTTGCCCCACTTCGGTTGCCTTCGGTAAACGGTCATGAAGTGTAGGGAGTTTTAGTGGTTGCCCTATAGTCCCAAAAGATCAAAAAATGACCGATTTGAATGTTGCCTTAGAAAGATCTTTAGGACTCTAGGGTAACTACTAAGGTTTCCTAACCATTACTTTAGTGATCGTAATCGTCCCTTTTGATTGTCCCTCAAACTCCAACGATGGAGCTACCTACTCCTTAATAGTAGGATAGCGTTGTATAAAGGAAATAAGGAAATGAATAGCCTTTTTCGAGTAGGTAGAAACTCTTAAGTACTTGCTCAAACTATTTTTTACACTTACACTTTCAAATAAACTTTTCAAACAAAAGTTTTTAAAAAACACTTTATCACACCCTTGAGGACTGATACAAGGGTTACCATAAAGTAAAATGCCGCACTAAGGCAATTTCAAAACTTTTTAAAGCACACAAAAGCAATTTAAAGAATGAGCAAGTACCTAAGAGCGCATGGAAAACCACAGATAGAAAGGATGCTAACACCTTCCCTTTCTATAATCTACCCCTCGTACTCAGAAACATCTCAAAAAAGGTTTTTTCTGTTCTTTTTTCCTTTTCCTTTGTTAGATAAAATAAAAGACGATGGCGACTCTTGCTTACCGCGTCATTTGCGAACAAAAAACACAAAACGAGTAGTAACAAAAAACAGTCAGTTCTTCCACCGTATCACAGTAATTGATGGTGAAATGATATTTGCATTTGAAAAGTATTGTAAACTTGAACCTCTGTATGAATAAAATGCTGAATTTAAATTAAATGAACTTTAAACTTGATTGTAACTTGATTTCCAAGTAGATCCTCTTTCATTTTAATACCAATATGAACCTTAACCGAGTTTGAATCATCCTAAATTTAATGAAAACCCCTAATTCAACTCTGTCATCCATGTCAACTTGTATTGCAAGCAACATGCTAATGTCTTGATCACCATTCATCTTTTGTAGCATAAAACAAAACTTTGGAAACTCTATCTTCAAATGTTTGATTTGACAAAATTATTTTTCACTCGATGATTTTAACATAAAACAATACCCTTTGGGGAATCCTTGGACGAAGATGGATGAGATTTGAATCATAGAGGAAGACCCTTGAGATAACCCTATCCGTGATCTTTACACTGATGAATACCAACAAGCTCAAACCATGTATGAGAAATCCTAGTCTTCTTGAAATACCCTCGAATCTTTTGATGAAAATGGGATCCTTGTAGCTTGATGAAAGAAGAAGTTCATAATAATGCTTAAACAAGCAACCCTAGCTTTCAACCAATGATTGATGGAGGAACCCGTAGAAACAAGCCTGAATGAAGGTGAGAGCCATCAAAGCTGTAGAGAAAACCCTAACTTCAATATCCTTGTTCCCATGCCCATTCGATTGATAAATGACGCATGTTGTTAAATGACCTAATGGAGGTTATGTAAATAAGAAAAATGCGAGATGCGTAAGCCTGATAAAAGTAAAAGGGTAGGACAAATTTGGGGTATTACAGGGAGAAAGTGCTCGATATAAAAATACCAAGGTTTTTCATCATACGTCCACTCTGTAGCAAATACATGAGCTGGTCTATCAAGACGTCAAACTGTAATCTGAGGTACTTCGTTCGAAGCATTTACTTGGTACATGGAAGCCAAAGTGGCTAAAGCATCTGCCATCTGATTCTAATCTCTAAGAATATGATGGAATTCAAGTTTATTGAGAAAGGTAATAATCTTCTTTCATAATCTTTGTAGTGAATCAAGCCAACGTGACGAGTCTCTCATTCTCCTTTAATATGATTTATTATCAAAGCTGAATCGCCATATGCATAAAGAATTTTGATTATGAGATTTATAGCCTTTTCAAGACCAATGATACAAGCTTCATATTCTGCCATGTTATTGGTACAACCAAATGTCAACCTTGAAGTGAAAGGGATATGTGACCCATAAGGAGTGATAATCACAACACCTTTTCAGTTTCCATAAGCATTTACAGCTCCATCAAACACCATACCCCATCGGGATTCGAGATCAGGACCTTTCTCAGGAAAAGGCTCATCACAATCTTTAACTATCAAATACATTACGTCTTCATCAGGAAAATCACATTTAACATACTGATAAACGTCAATTGGTTGGTGAGCAAGGTATTCTGCCAACACACTGCCTTTAATAGCCTTCTGATTACGGTATTCAATATCATATTCAAATAACAGCATCTGCCAATGGGTAATTCTTCTAGTAAGAGCAGGTTTTTCAAAAATATTCTTAATCGTTTCACCGCCCAGGCCAAAGAACAACATGCTTTTTCTAGCATATAATATCGGGGCTCACAGTCAGTGGACTTCTTGCTCAGATAATAAATGGAATATTCTTTTCTTCCTATTTCATCTTGTTGTCCCAAAATACAACCCATGGAGTTATCTAACACATTCATATACATAATCAATGGTTTTCCTTAAATAGAAGGGAGCAAGATAGGAGGCTCAAACAGATACTCTTTAATGCTTTCAAATTCCCTTTTGAAATCATCCGCCCATACACAACCTTGATCTTTCTTCAACAACTTGAAGATAGTTTCACATGTTGAAGTCATATGGGAAATAAATTTGGAAATGTAATTCAAACGTCCAAGGAAGTCTCTAACTTGCTTTTCAGTCCTTGGTGCAGGAATTTCTTAAATTGCCTTAACTTTATCAAGATCAACTTTAATTTCTTTTTGGCTAAAAATGAAACCTAGCAACTTTCTTGAACGAACACCAAAAGTACACGTATTTGGATTCAAGCGGAGACGATACTTCCTTAAACGCTGAAACAATTTCAACAAGTCTTCTATGTGCCCTTCCTCAGTCTAAGATTTGGCGATCATATCATCAACATATAACTCAATTTCCTTATACATCAGATCAAGGATTAGGGTTGTCATAGCCTTTTGGTACGTTGCACCAACGTTCTTTAACCCGAAGGGCATCACTCTGTAAGAGAATGTTCCCCAGGGTGTTTTAAACGTTTTTTTCCATGTCATCAAGAGCCATCCTAATTTGATTGTATATGGAAAATCCATCCATGAACGAGAACACTTTGAATTTTGCTGTACTATCTACCAACATATCAATATGTGGTAATATAAAATCATCTTTCGGACTTTCTTTATTTAAATCTCTATAAATCAACGCACATGCGGACCTTTCCGTCCTTCTTTGGTACTGGAACAACATTGGCAATATACTGAGGGCACACTTATGTCACAAGAAAACCCAGCATCAATCTGCTTCAACACCTCTTCTTTAATTTTCACTGCCATGTTAGGATGAGTTCTTCGCAGCTTCTGCTTGATTGGTGGACATTCTGGCTTTAGCGACAAATAATGCTTCACAGTATCAGTATTAAAACCAGACATATCTTGATATGACCAAGCAAAGATATCCACATACTCTTTCAGCAACTCAATCAACCTGCTCTGGACCTCAGAATGAAGCAATTCCCCAATCTTGACTTCTTTCAAATCTTTCTTTGATCCCAGGTTAATTCTAACGGCTCTTTATATGGATGAATAGTGTTTTCCTCGTGCTCAAGAAACCTCGAAACCTCTTTTGGGATTTCATCATATTCCTCTTCTTTAGCCATATACACAGGATATTCAAAGTTTGGAGAGGGTGCAGGGTCATTGCACTCAACGGGTTTTTTTAAATTTATTTGCACATATGATTTATGATTGGTCTTAGAAACTAACACATGTAACAAGTGATCATGCAGATTTATTTATAGTTATTACTTATTTTGAAAGGTTTTTTTATTACCATTTTCCAAGAAAAATCATAAAATAAAGACATGATTTAGAAATCAAAAACAATTTGATTAATGATTTTAAAAATCAAAACAACAGACACGCCCATATAATCATTACTTCCACCTTGGATATAGTGAAAGATTTTTGAAAAGACCAACAAAAAACAAATTAATTTGAAATGTGAATGCAAGAAGGAACATCAACTGTGATCCAATTCTAGACTCTGACTACATGTGTCACGAAGTTCGGCATCTCTTGCTCTGATTCATCTTCTAGAATAGCATTGATATTTGGAGTAGTTGGATGAAGATATCCTGCACTGTGAAAGATGTCTTGATATTTACTCAATGTATAATTCGGCTTCACAACTTCCTTTTTCATGGAGAAACCCAAACCAATCTCATTCTTGTTCACAGGGGGATTAATAACTTACCCTCACACCTTGCTAGGGCCTTCCTGTATTACCTGTTGTGCATCCTTAAATGAGATGATATAATATTCGTCTTCCTTATATTATCAATGGACAAAGCTTGGAACTGAGTTCCAACAGCGGCTTCATAAACTTCTAAAAATGCAAAAGGAAGACAAATGAGATATCAACAGAGCTTGCTCACCATTCACAATGACTACCTTTCCTTGACGTACAAATTTCAGCTTTTGGTGCAAGGTTGAAGTAGCAGCTCCTACTTCATGGGTTCATGGTCGTCCCAATAAACAACTATAAGCGGGGACAATATCCATAACCCGAAAGGTGATTTTGAATAAGTGCGGACCTATGTAAATAGGTAAATCCACCTCTCCAATGACAGATTTTCTCGAACCATCAAAAGCTTTCACTATAATTCCACTAGGGCGCATAGGAGTTCCTTGGTACTTAAGCTTCATGAGAGTCATTCTTGGTATAACATTCAAAGCAGATCCATTTTCTATCAGCACATTGGACAAAGAATCATTCTTACAATTCATAGATATATGCAGAGCCAGGTTATGGTTTCTCCTTTCATTAGGCAACTCGTCATCATAAAAGCTCAAATTGTTACAAGACACAATATTCCCTACAATGTTGTTGAACTGATCCAGAGACATATCACTTTTAACAAAATCCTGATCCAACACCCTCATCAAAGTTTCCCGGTGATCAGAGGAGTTCATCAACAAGGGTAAAATGGAAATCTTAGATGGAGTTTGCAATAACTAATCCACAATCTTGTAATCACTCATCTTGGTTATTTTCAACAGATCATCAACACATTTTTCCAAGACATCACCACTAGATTCTCCTACCTCTTTCTTAGGTTCAACATTCTTAACGACCTTCTTACCAGAATTAATATCTCCTTGAAAGGTAGGGGCGAAGACATGACCATTGTGAGTTACTCGACTAGCTTCAGCAATATTCTTAACATGAGACAAAGGTTAGATAGTAATTTCCACACCATCTTCCAAGATAGTTGTATTGTACTTATAGGGCACAACTTTATCTGATTCATATGGGACAGGACCAGACAGACAAATAACTACAGGAGCAACAACAGGCATGCTATGGTACGCAATTTCTATAGAAGAAGGAACACCAAAACACGGAATAATAGCCTTCACCCCTACTTCTTAAAAATACTTAGGAATCACATAATCATTATCAGAAAACATACCTTCATCAGAAGAAAAGAACTCATCAGCAGAAATGTACTCATCGTCAGACATGGCCTCAATAGAGTAGTCTCCAATCACATTAAGTCCATTATAATAGTCTTTGTTACATGTGATTCTGATAGTACCATTATCTAACAGTAATTGAACACCTCGCCTTACAACAGAACAACCACGAGAATCCCTACAACAGATTTGACAAGACCCATAATGATGTTCCTCCTAGCCATCCACGTGACAAAATATGGCGTGCAGCTGCACCAGATCATCATTCATGTAATTCACATCAAAAATACGGAATTCACCATGACATCCATAAACCATATTTGCATCTTCTTCATATTTAGCCCTTGGTCTGATTATGTGGATAAGACCTTCATCCATCATCTCTTGAAGATCAGCTCTCACTTTATCACATCCATGGATATCTGAACTACAAATACTAAAACCTACATGATCGTGTGTATAATAGTTGAACCCACAAAGATCAGCATGCATATTAACTAAATCACCTCTGACCAAGTTAATATCAAAAATCCAGAAATCTCCAAGACAACTAGTAACCATATTTACAGTATTTCCACCTCCATGTTTGGATAATGGATTATCCTTCACATTTGGACCAACGTCTTTAAAAGACATGAGACCAGATCTTACCATCTTCTGCACCTCTGACTTCAGTGGATAGCAATTTTAAATGTTATGTCCAAGGGCTCCTTGATGAAAAGCACAAGTATGATCTGCCTTATAATACCATGGTAAAGGCGAATGTATAGCAGGAAAAGCCTAGTCTGCAACAATTTCTTTTGAATTAAAGCCGGAAATAATTATGCATAACTCATTGGAATAGGATCAAAAGATTATCTCTTCTAACCTTGCCCTTGATTACCTTGAGGAGGTGCTCTTTGATAGGCAACAACAGTCGGTGCTACATTAACGACTAGAGTCATAGAAGTAACTTATTGTTGGTACTAATGATGTATTCTCTGAGTTCTAACCTTTCTTTCTTCAACAACAACATTTTTTTCACTTTTTTTCTTTATAGAAAACCCGTATGATTATTTCTTCATTCCACTAGAACCTTCATCTTTTGTCAATCGTCCTTCCCTGACAACTTCCTCTATACGAACACCCATACTTACCATCTCAGTGAAATTACTCGGTGCACTTGCTACCATCCTTTCATAGTAAAATGAACCAAGGGTTTTTAGGAAGACCTTAGACATTTCTTACTCTACCATCGGGGGTACCACTTGGGCGGAAACTTCGCGCCAACATTGTGCATACTCTTTGAATGACTCCTTATCTTTCTGAGCCATTGCTCTCAATTGGTCACTGTCAAGTGCCATAAACATGTTATACTTATACTGCTTGATAAAAGTTTCACCCAAATCATTAAAGGTGTGGATGTTGCTACCTCCAATCCCATATACCATTTCAAAGAATCACCGGTTAAACTATCCTGGAAGAAATGAATAAGCAAGTGTTGGTCATCAGTATGAGTGGACATCCTTCTGATATACATCACCAGAAGGTCACGAGGACAAGAGTTTCCCCTGTAGTTCTCAAATTCTGGTACTTTAAACTTTTCTTCCACTTGCACAATAGGAACAAAGCAGAGGTCATTGACATTCTATTCTAATAAATCTTTCCTTAGGAGAGCCATCACTTCTTTCTGCATTTCGTTGAATTGATCCTGAAAGTCATTCAATTAGTCATAGAAGCCCAAACTTTCACTTGGTGGTGGAGCAGGATGATAAAATAATCATTAATAACAGGAATAACATTCATTGTAGGGGGCGCAACATGATGAATCTCATTATTGGCAACAAGAGTAGCATGCACTACAGGAGGTGCATGAATATCAACAGTTTGATTAAATGGAGCAACTTGAGTAGTAGGATTGTAACCTTCTGGCACGAAATTCTCATGCATTCCCCACGAGTAATCGTGAGGCATATAATATTGAGTAGCAGTAACTGGAGTAATAGAGATGGGAACTGACAGATCTTCCGAAGAAACCATTGTCTGTTGTGGCTGAGTAGCATGAGGAGACGGAGGAGGAGGTGGTGGTGGTTGGTTCTAAGAAACCACCAACGATTCCACCAAAGCAGTTAGATTGTCCATACCATCCCTCAAAGCAGTAACTTCTTCGCACAGCTCGCGATTCTCTTGTTCAAGATTTTCCATCTTCTTCCAAGAATTAGCCCGAGTATTGTAGCGATGAGACAACTTGCCGACTATTAAAGTAGAGAAACACAATAAGACATCTGGGTATGAACAGGAATGAAAAAATATGTGCAAAATGATGCATGATATGTAATCTATATGATTTATTGTGTTTATTTAAGGAACTCAAAGAATTATAGATAATTGCAAATATTATAGCATTAACACATTTGAAAATACTGAAAATTTCATTTTAATAATAACTTCGAACTGGATTACAACTTTGGGTACAAGTTTCAATAAATATAAGTACAAGAGAATAAAGATATAGTCTAAAAATCTTAAAGAGCCAAAGCTGATGAAGATCTCTCCACACACTGACATGTTCCCTTGAGTCTTGTTATCTGAGCCTTTAACTGCTTATTCTCTTCTGCATACTTATCACTGACTTCTTTCCAATTACCTGAGTCAAAAAATGGGCGTCTGAGACCTAGCTAAACTCTAGAGGAAAATAAATCCTCTTTCTTCTCCATCATATCCATAGCACAACTCTCAAGAATCCTGATCAAGTCATCCTTCTCTTTCAATTCTATTGAGTAGGACACTTCCAAATTCTGGTACTTGTTCTTCCATGCTTCCTTCTCCTGTTGCATCCTAGTCAAGGCAAACTGAAGTTATTCCATATCATCTAAGAGAGGATGATTAGTCCTCATAAACATATCAGGTATGGGTCCTTCACAAGAATAAGACATCTTCAATTGAATTGCTCTTGCGTGTACCCAACAGAGATGAGGTTCTAAGGAAACAACTCCTCTTGGTCCCAAATATTTTCTACCTTTTCTATAAATATGGCGCCAAGCCTTCTCAATCTCTTTCTTAGCTTCCTTATGATCTTCTCCTTCTTTGAGAAAGAAACCACTCAGATGAATGTTGTTTGGTTTGTCTCTCATGGGATATCCAAATTAACAACGCGCAAGAACGGAATTGTAGTTAATTCCTCCCTTTGTACCAAGAAGAGGCACATTGGGGAAACTACCACGGCTATCAATAATCTCCACATTATAATAATTTTGATGATACCAATCAATGTCAGCATTAGTGAGAGCTGTAACACTCTTCTAAACCCAACATAATATTCATAATTATTTAAAATAATATCAGAGTAATACAACAAAAGGGCGTCACATTTTATTCGTGAAATAATCATATGTGCTAGTCTTACTCCATAACACGGGTTTTCAAAATTATTCACGACATATCCATTATCAAGGTTTCACATACTTGCAGCGGAATCATAGTTCAAACAAGTTCATTAAGACACTTCATAGTGCCCAATGATTCATGGTTCACAATTCAACATAATTTGCTCTCTATGGAAACAATTTAAATGTCATAACAAAACAAGAACAAAATAGTTTTCAAAACAAAGTGCTCCCGTCCCCGATGTTACATATTAGAGCAAGACCTTCTAGACTCAACGAAATTAAAACACACGCTCCAAGCTATTCTTCTAAACCTTTAGGGACTACTCCTGATTACCTGTACGTTACCCACGTAGAGGCAACATTCAAGCAGAAAGGGTGAGTTCATCATAATCATTATATAAGATATAAGTAATAGACATAGCAGAATAAACCAAAATTATTACAACATAAACTCGACACTTTATATTCCAAGTACCTCAACAGTCATACAAATTAAACAACACAATACAACATCATCAATTTAAGAACCATGCAATGTCACATAAGATGTAGTGCAAGGACATAGACTGATGCATGTGGTACCAATTCATTTGATGGATACTGGGCCATCACTCTCCAAAGACCCCAATCATAGGATCGATTCCCACTTGGAACCAGAGAAAATCATAGACATCCAAAATCCATACAATGGGGTTGAGACCAAATCATTGGACCAACGTCCTAAATAATCAAAATGGACCAAAGTTGCCCAATGAATGCATGATGCGCAACTATAATATAAACGACCACAACTAGTCATACGCATCATCATTCATGTATTCACCAAGCTCATCATATAAACCTCATCATATGTACTCATATAAGCAAATCATCATTATCATATCATCATATAAAACAGAATCATCATATTAACAACATATCATCATCATACTTCATTACCACAAAACATCATAGAAATTCAATACGGGGAAACTAATTCTATCCTTACTCGGGTACTATAATTATCCTTCTTATTCTTCATTTTACTCCTTATAAATATAGTCCATCGCGTTAGCTATCCAACGCTTCGAATGGCACCTCAAACGGAGTCTGGAAACTCAAGTTACGGCCTTTAGAAAAATATGTCAAAAATTGGATTGCTTGAGTTGACGCATGCCCCATTTGAGTCGACGCATAGGTATTATGTTTGCCTCGGGTGTGCTCAGTTCAAACCAATGAGTCGACGCATACTGAGTCTTGAACCTGCATGAGTCGACACATGACCTCCTTGAGACGACGCATGCTATTTTGTGCTTAATTTTTCTGCGATTTTTGGGTGATTTCACTACCTTATAGGTCCTAAAACATCATCTAATCATAGGGATTCATCATCCATCAACAAATTAATATACTATATAAATTAGACAACATTTACGGGTCATTATTCATCACTAATCTATCAATTCTCCATCAAACAACATCGAATCACCACCTATGAAACCTAAGGCAAACCATACCTCTATCTACCACTTAAATCAAATATAATAATCATATAAACACCCCTTACCTTATTGTTTTGAGTGTTTGATTATGTTCTTCGTTCCTCTTACGATGATTCTCTCCAAAGCCTTCGTGCCCTAGCCTCTCTTCACCAACTTTCCAGATTGATTGTGAGAATAACAACTATCTCTTCTCTGTTATCACAAAGGACCCCTAATATCTTCCTTAATTGCCCTCACTTAGTCAACCTCTATTTACCATCACGTCCTCAATTTTCCTACTAATTACCAACGCACCACTCTAATTAAAGTAACCCTTTAAATAATGAATCCTATTATTATATTCTCAATAATAATCCAAATAATTACTAAATAATTATTTAACCATTCTAATACTTCTAATCATCATAATTCACATCATGCATAACCTCATACCAGCACATCATACATATAATCATATAAAACATCAATTATTCATAAATACTCCTAATAATTCGTTAAATAAATAAATTCTAAAAATTGGGGTGTTACAACTCTCCCCCACTTAAAGAATTTTCGCCCACGAAAATTACCTGAGGAAAATAGAGTCGGGTACGACTCCTTCATCTGATCCTCACGCTCCCAAGTCAAACTTTCACCTGGTAATCCACCCCATAACTCCTTTACTAAGGCAATATCCTTACCTCTCAATTGCTTCACTTCACGACCTTCTATTCTCAATGGTAATGCTTCAACAGTCAGGTTATCTCTCACATGTACATCATCCATCTGAATTACATGTGAGAGATCCAGAGTGTACTTTCTCAACTGAGATACATGAAACACATCACAAAGATTCGCAAGTGATGAAGGTAAAGTAATCCGATAGGCTACCTCACATATCTTCTTAGATATCTGATATGGACCAACGAAACGCGGCGTAAGCTTCCTTGATTTCATAGCCCTACCAACACCTATTACTGGAGTAACTCTCAAAAACACGTGATCATATTTCTGAAATTCCAAGGCCTTCCTTCTCTTATCGTGATAGATTTTCTGACGACTCTGAGAAGTCTTCATCCTCTCTTGGATCATCTTAATATTCTTAATTGTTTCTCGCACAATCTCGGGTCCATGTATAACACTCTTGCTCGACTCATACCAACACAATAGAGTTCTACACCTCCTACCATACAATGCTTCATACGGTGCCATTCCAATAGTTGAATGGAAACTATTATTGTATGTAAATTCAATCAACGGCAAGTGACTATCCCAAGATCCTCCTTATTCTAGCACACAAGCCCTCAACAAATCCTCCAAAGACTGGATAGTCCTCCCTGTTTGACCGTCTTCCTGCGGATGATATGCGGAACTCAACTTCAAATTGGTACTGAAAGCATTCTGCAAACATGTCCAGAATTTTGATATAAACCTCGGGTCTCTATCTAACACGATAGTTGAAGGTATCCCATGCAACTTTACAATCTCATCAACATACATCTTAGCCAGCTTTTCTATAGGATGATTGATCTTCATCGATAAGAAATGAGCCAACTTAGTTAAGCTATCCATTATTACCCAAATTGAATGATCACCTATGGTAGTCTTCAGTAACTCTGACATGAAATCCATAGAAACACTGTCCCATTTCCACTCTGGAATACTCAAAGGTTTCATAAGACATGTAGGCTTCTAATTTTCAATCTTCGAATTCTGGCAAGTCAAGCAAGAATACACAAACTTAGCAACTTCTTTCTTTATAACTGGCCACCAAAACATTTTCTTTAAATCCTGATACATTTTCGTAGCACCTGGATGAATACTCAAATCGCTTTGATGCCCTTCCTCAAGAATGCTCTTCTTAAGTTCTGGAATATCAGGAACACATACCCTATCACCAAGTCTCACCACACCATACTCATCCACTCGTAATTCACCTTTGTTGCCTTGGTTAATCAACGTTAGTCGATCCATCAAACTCAAATCAGACTTCTGACCTTCTGGAATCTCTTCAAGAATCCCACTAGTCAGTTTCAACATTCCCATCTTCACACTGTTGGATGTCTCTTCGCATGCCAAGCTCATATCTCTAAATTGTTCGATCATCTCTAACTCTCGAACCATAAGCATTGACATATGCAAAGATTTCCAACTCAAAGCATCAACTACTACATTTGCTTTACAAGATGGTAACTCAAATCAAAATCATAATCCTTCAAAAATTCGAGCCATCTTCTCTACCTAATGTTTAACTTCTTTTGATCAAATATGTATTTTAAACTCTTATGGTCACTGAACGCTTCAAATTTAGAGCCAAAAAGATAATGTCTCCAAATTTTTAGCACGAACACCACAACCTCAAATTCTAAGTCATGCGTAGAATAATTCTCTCATGAACTTTGAGTTGTCTATAAGCACAAGAAACAACTTGTCCATTCAGCATTAGCACACCACTAAGTCTCATCTTAGACGCATTCATAATACACTATAAATGACTCACTCGGATTAGGCAAAACCAATACCGGAGCAGTCGTCAATATTTTCTTTAGTTCTATAAAACCATCTTCACACGCAAAATCCCATACTTAAAATGATTAACGCCTATAATTTTGATAGAACATCAATCACTTTACACACCATCAAGCTAATAATACAAGTCTATCTCGTCCAACATGATCCCATCTACTATCAACAAGAGATTAAGGGTGATCAGTTCCTCAATTTGTCAATAGGTAGCCAACAATCATGATGGCGCATAAACCATCGTTACTAAAATGGAATAGTGTTTCTTTAGAACTTATGCTCTAAGTTACCTAAAGCCCCATGGTCCAATTAATCTCTCCTCAAACCATGATCTACACCTTGATAACTTAGCATAAAGTCTCTTTCTTTCCAACATTGTAATTCAAATCACAACGTTCGACATTCCCTTATACTTACTTAGATTAACTCATAATGTCCTCATTAAACACCGCAACAAACTGACCCAAATATTTGTAATGCCTATGCAAGTTCTAAAAATTTTCCCCTAACTATCCTCACCCTTCATCCAAATCTGAAGGTAACCCTCCTCAATTCGATTATACTATAGACATACTCGCCTAACAGCTGCTCCATCAAATCATCAATCCTTTTGAATTGGATATTCAATCTCAATCATTACCTTACTCAATGGTCGGTAATCCATCCACGGCCTCATTCAATTGTTGTCACAAACATGCAAACCTCTAAGCCACATATCCCAAGGGTTATCCTACTTGCTTAGCAGATACAAACACCAGTTCTCTATTGTCATTGAACTCACATCCACACTCTGGAGGCAAGTCGCAAATATCTTTAGGAAAAAGATCAGGAATCACACAACACTGGCATATCACTAGCCATCACATTGCTCTCTATTCTCTGAGAAGCAAACATCAAAAATACCTGATCGTTCTCTCTGAAGACATCCCAACTTGACCTGCAGATAAAATCACGAATTTGTACTCTCTTCAATTTCTAGAAACAACATAGCTCCAACAATACTTGTACTCTTTGTAACTCACAATGTATTGCACCAACTCCCATACCTGAAACATCTCAGAGAAGCAAAAGCTTCTCCCCACTTGTTTCAAATGAATCCTTGCAGATAAATAGTTGAGAAAACAAGCAAGTACCAACAGTGTCTCCCCAAATGTCGCACATTAAGGAACAAACAACATTAGATAACTTGGCCGGACAGACCGACCTGCTCTGATACCACTAATATAACACCATTCTAAACCCCACAGAATATTCATAATTATTTAAAATAATATAAGAGTAATACAACAAAAGGGTGTCACATTTTATTCGTGAAATAATCATACGTGCTAGTCTTGCTCCGTAACACGGGTTTTCAAAATTATTCATGACATATCCATTATCAAGGTTTCACATACTTGCAGCGGAATCATAGTTCAAACAAGTTCATTAAGACACTTCATACATGGTTTATAATTCAACATAATTTACTCTCCATGGAAACAATTTAAATGTCATAACAAAACAAGAACAAAATAGTTTTCAAAACAAAGTGTTCCCATCCCCGATGTTACATATCAGAGCAAGAACTTCTCAACAAAAATAAAGCACATGCTCCAAGCTATTCATCTAAGCCTTTAGAGACTACTCCTGATTACTTGCACGTTACCGACGTAGAGGCAACATTCAAGCTGAAAGGGTGAGCTCATCATAATCATTATATAAGATTTAAGTAATGGACATAACATAATAAACCAAAAGTATCACAAGATAAACTCGACTTTGTTATATTCCAAGTACCTCAACAATCATACAAATTCAACAACACAACACAACATCATCAATTTAAGAACCATGCAATGCCACATAAGATATAGTGCAAGGACATATACTCATGCATGTGGTACCAATATGTTTGATGGACACTGGGCCATCACCCTCCAAAAACCCCAATCATAGGATTGATTCCCACTTGGAACCGGAGAAAATCATAGACATCCCAAGTCCACATAATGGTATTGAGACAAAATCACTGGACCAGCATCCTAAATCATCAAAATGGACCAAAGTTGTCCAATGAATGCATGATGCACAATAACAATATAAACGACCATAATTAGTCATACACAACATCATTCATGTATTCACCAACCTCATCATATAAACCTCATCATTTATACTCATATAAGCAAAGCATCATCATCATATCATCATATAAAATAGAATCATCATATTAACAACATATCATCATCATACTTCATTAGCACCAAACATCATAGTGATTCAAAATGGGAAACTAATTCTATCCTAACTTGGGTACTAGAATTATCCCTCTTATTCTTCATTTTACTCCTTATAAATATATTTCATCTCCTTAGCTATCCCAATGAGTCAACGCATACTGAGTCTTGAGGTTGCATGAGTCGACACTTGACCTCTTTGAGTCGACACATGCTATTTTGTGCTGAATTGTTCTGTGACTTCACTACCTTATATGTCCTAAAACATCATCTAGTCATAGAGATTCATCATATATCAACAACTTAATATGCTACATCAATTATACAACATTTACGGGTCATTATTCATCACTAATCTATCAATTCTCCAGCAAACAACATCGAATCACAATCTATGAAACCTAAGGCAAACCCTACCTCTATATACCACTTAAATCAAATATAATAATCAGATAAACACCCCTTACCTTATTTTTTCGAGTGATTGATTATGTTCTTCGTGCCTCTTACGATGATTCTCTCCAAAGCCTTCATGCCCTAGCCTCTCTTCTCCAACTTTCAAGATTGATTGTGAGAATAAAAACTATCTCTTCTCTGTTATCACAAAGAACCCATAATATCTTCCTCAATTGCCATCACTTAGTCAACCTCTATTTACCATCATGTCCTCACTCTTCCTACTAATTATCAACACACCACTCTAATTAAAATAACCCTTTAAATAATTATTCCTATTATTATATTCTCAATAATAATCCAAATAATTACAAAATAATTATTTAACCATTCTAATACTTCTAATCATCATAATTCACATCATGCACAACCTCATACCAGCACATCACACATATAATCATATAAAACATCAATTATTCACAAATACTCCTAATAATTCTTTAAATAAATAACTTCTAAAAATTGGGGTGTTACAAGAGCCATAATCTTTGAGACCCAACGAGGTTCCTTCTTTAGATCCCAAAAAGCAACAGTCTGAGGTAAGTGAGAAATAAACCATTGATATAACAATGGTGTGCAACAAATGATCATCCCTCCCTGATAGAAATTCCAAAGATGGATGGAATAATAAGTATCTTGTAGCAATGTAGGGACTGGATTCCCAATCAAAAAGATCCTAATGGAATTAACATCCACAAATTTGTCGATGTTGGGAAACAAGAACAACCTATAGGAAAGCAAAACAAAGATTGCCTCGAAAACAGTTAGACTCTTCATTTGGCGAAATAATGAGCTTTCTCCAATAAAAGTTGAGCGGATAAAGTCCTGATTCCTCCTTTGGTGGTCATGTTAACATCAATCTCATATTTATTCAAATGAGTCATGGAGGCAATCTCATGATACTTGGGCTTTCCTTCTAAGCCTATGAAAGGAACACGAACATTAATAGGTAAACCAAGTAAATAAGAATACTCCTCCAATGTGGGCATCAGCTGATAATTAGGGAAAGTAAAACACTGACACAACAGATCATAGAACTTGACCAATGTAGGAAGAATACCCTCCTTCATCTTTAGCTTCATAAGAGGCACGAGGGATCCATATTTCTTTCGGAAGTCCGTAGAGCTCTCAATCTCAGGAATCAAACTCATCAGTCCTCTATCTTAGGATCCTTGAAACTGTACTTCCGGGTCTTTCTTTTTCCAAAATCCATGGTAAAAAAAACTGGAGATATTTGCAAAAGTCAACTTTAAATTTCTTGAAACAACTGTTTTAAAGAATGCTCATGGGTGCATGCATGAATGATGTAACAATCACACACAAGATCACAAACAGGGGGGGTTCATAAGTTCGACGTCACGAGCATGAAGCCAAAGGTACTACCAACAAGGTATGGACTAATAGTTTATCACCTACCGAACAATGTCCTAAAAGGTTCCCAGAATCTACATCCTTCCTTCAGATATTGTAAACGTCCTGGTTAACCCGTTAATCCGTAATATTCTCAGTAAAAACACGTATGAGTGCAGCATCGCATGACAACTACTTATTGCTCCATCATAGTTTCCGCACTACACCTAAAAGGCCAAGATGGGTTAAGGGTTCTACGGTCCTCAACTTCAGCAGGCTCCCAAGTCGAAAGCAACATGTCTTCTCGATTGCTCGGTAAACAAACACTACAGTCAAAGGGGCCTCCAATGAGTGAGGGATCTCATGTCTCATTTTTTGGGATTCCTCCCTCAAAGATAACATGACAATACCACCCGTCCGTTCTTAAGTTTTCCCAAGTTTGGGTAAAGGACTTATGAGAAATCACCAAGCATCCTTAAAACCAAGAAAATTTAGACAAACATATATACAACATATAATATACAACAAATAATATCACATACACAAATAAACAAAGATAGGCACAACTAACTTATAGATGGACCAGCATTTAGTCGATCTTTCCCTAGTGAAGTCGCCATTTTTCTGTAGTGGTAGAAATGTTGAGACTAAGCCATTGGATTGACTTGACTCGCACAGATCAAATAAAAATATCGCCACAGCGCTTTATCATTTCCAGAGGAATGGGAAAAGAGCAAATAAACCCAAAAAGAAGGGGGATATAATCTAGGTGCGGGGGTTGGTTATGCAAATGGAAGGTTTTAGCACCCTAGACATCTACGGTACTCCGCAGGAACCTCTTTGAAAATATGTGTATTTTGGCTATAAAAGGTGTATATAAAAATAGATGGTGGAGATGAGAAAAAAAGTATTTTTTTAAATTTTGCATCTGCCGTAGTTGTGAACCTTTAGTGCCTACGTATCACCTTTCGTGCAATAGTGGATTAAGGTACTCATAGTTCACCTCAAAAAATTTAAAACACAAGTGTGTTGGTTAATTTTAAGAGAAGAGACATCATCTTCATATCCAAGTGGAAAACATATTCTTACCCTCAATTATGAGAAAGGAGCATTTGCATCATCTCAAAATGGAGGATATGAATCGGATTTTAAAATCAACAAAGCCTCACTCAACACCCAAGTGGAAAATATCTTACTTCACTACATATCGTAGAAGTATATTAGTTCGCATCACTACAAGGAACGACATGTGTCTAATCTTTTGAGAAAAGTTTTAAAGTAAAAAGCCAAAGTGGAAAAATGGTTTGAATGAGTTTGATTAACTTTTAGTCTTCTCACAAAAAAAATGTCAAAGTATGATTAAGTTGGTTAAAATTTGATTAAGAAAATATTTTTTAAAAATGCATGGACCTAAGTCCAAGTTTATTATGAAAACGGTTCAAGTTAGAAAATAAGAAGAGTTTAAAAAGAAGAGAGAAGATTTTGAAATTAAAGAAGATGGGAGGAGATGAAGGGACTGTCCTAAAGCATTAAGTAAAAGCTAAGGATAAGAACCATCTAACTAACAAAAAGTCAACACTTGACATATGAAGTCAATGTAGAATTACATCCTTTGGATTGAAACCAAACAAGAAAAAATACCAAATCTCTCAAGAATATCCAGGCTTCAGATGCATTAAGTCTTCACAAAAATTGGGTTGAGTAAATGTTGTATATAGAGGAATTCCAAATCGCAGACAAAACATATAATCAGAATAACCTGCACACAAAAAAATCAACCCAATGTCTTGGGGTAAACCCTAAGAACTCCAGACAAAATACCAACAGAGCCACAAGGTCCCAAGAGTAATCAAGGCTTCTAATCCTATGTCCAAGTGGTCCACAATTCTATAATACCAAGGATAGTAACCAAATAGTCCAAGTAACTTTAAAAAAAATTAATGTTCAAGTTGGTTATTAAGTGTATTCAAAGGGAAATGAAATCTAAAGTGAGCAAAATAAATAAATAAAAATACATAAAGATAAATGATCTAATGAGAAAATATAAAATGACATAAAGATACATGCACAAGTGAGCAAAGATGAAAATAATATGAAACGTAAATGCTAAAGTAAATAGTGCATAAAAGTAAAGGCATAAAATAAAAAGCATAAAGTAAAAGCACAAAGTAAAAGTCAATTGTTAGTGAATTACAAGTTAGAGTTTAGCTGAATGACCATCTTAAATATTGCATTTGAAAACTCATTAGAAGATTTATAATATCAAAGCTTCTCAACAACAAGTTTCATTTGCTTTTTGTCAAGTATATCATTCATTTCAAGTACTTAAGGCAAGCATATATTATCAATGATGTATAATGATTCACTTAGACCAAAACTCATGAAAGTTCATTAGAGGATTGATAAGATCAAAGCTTCCTAAAAATGAACCTCAGGGTTATTGAATCAAAGGTTTCAAATTAAACATACTTGGGCTTGAAAATATAGGTTTGGGCCATGAATGATCATTTTTCGAATCGGGACAAATTTACCTCTATGTTAAGCAATCATAAGTGGACTTATGTAGAAGTCACACCTATTTTGAGACCGGTAAATAGTAATCTATGTACCACATGTTTGAGAAATGATATATAGATCCTTCTCCAACAACATGTAGCACAACTAAGAAATGGATAAGATGAAGAGGGAGGGGATGTATAAGATGAAATTAGGGTTTTAAATATCATCGACATAATTCATCGATTTTGGTGGATTTGGTTTTTCAACCTATCAACACCCAAGATCCAATGAGGTTGAGGAACTTGTCCCAAAATAAAACCCAAATCAGGACCAAACAAAAATAATAAAATAATATTCAATAAAACAATATTTAAATGATTAATAAAAATGAAAATAATTGGTAAAATATACAAAATATATTAAAAAGCCAAATAAAAATCCTAAAAAAAAGTCAGAGGTCAAACATGGTGCCTTAATCTACCTGAACAAAGTCCACTAAAATTTCCCTGAAACTTGACTTTGCTTGAACAAAATAGGGCATGATTTGGATTTCTTTTTGTTTCAGAAGCTCCACACAAGTTTACTAAAAAAGAATAGCACAAGAAATTGAATTGAAAAACAAAGAAAGAGTTAATTCAAAAAATCAGAAAAGTGAGTTTGTGGAGAGAAAGTGACAAGGTAATTTTGGAAATCCAAGCTTGAGGAAATTAGTGCAATATGTCTCTCTATTTATAGGAGAGTGAATGGTAAAAAGAATCGGAAGAAATAGTGAGGTTTGGAGGGAAATTGAGTGAAGTTCGAAAATGAGAAAAGTATGACTTGAACTTGCTCAAAACTCAGCTAATTCTTGCGTTTCAATGCTCTAATCATGCTTTGGAACTTTATTAAACATGTTTAAATAAAAAAATATGTAGAAAAATGATTATTAGAAGCTACAATATGGAAATTTCAAACTGACTGCAAGCAAAAATTTAGTTTCATGGAAGTAACTTCAAGAGCATTTGTCACATAAGGTACGAGGCTTTATGATCTCATTAATTTTGCAATGAAAATATATCATAATAAACTTCACAATGTTTCAAAAGATACATCATTTGGATGTTTGATCAAAAAGTTATGTCCATTTGAATTTGTGAAAAACACACAGATATTTTGTACTTAGAAAATGACCTATAATGTTCTTCAAAATTTCATAACTTTCCACTCAAAATTTGATCTTGATATATGAAGATGGCATGAAGTAGAACCTTTGAATTGAATTTTTGAATTGATATCACTCAAAAATCATAAAAATTTAAAGAGTTATGGTCTTTGGAAGATGACGAACAAATTTGGGGAAATTCACAAAAGACCTATAATCTTTTCAATTCTTCAACCACTTTCCAAGCATTCTTAAGTCTTTCACATAAAAAAAGTCATAGTTGACATCTAAAATATTATTATGGAAAAATAATTGGCTCAAAGAGATGAAAATTGGCCAAGTTATGATCATTTGAAGTCAAACCCTAGAATAAAAGTCCTTTCAAGGAGACTTGTAATATTTCTCAACTTTTAAAGATCTTTCATTCAAAATTAGCCTTAGACTTATAAGTAGAGATTGTTAAGGACCCTTTAAAGAGAATAATGGATTTGTAATCAATCAAAAATCTCAAAAAATGAGTAAGATATGGTCCTTGGAAGATAACAAACATAGCTCAGAGAGTGTCAAAATGACTTAAACCACTTTTAACTTTTGATGTTTTTTCTTGAACAATTGGGTCTTGTCATGTGACGAGAGGTTATTGTAGATGGTGATAAGAATCCATAGAAAAATAACCAACTCAAAATGTTGAAAATTGAGAGAGTTATACACTTGTGATCATTGAATCTAGTATTTGCTCAATTAATTCAAACTTGTTGAATCAACCTTGAATCTTTTTGGCCTTTTTTGGCAAAATAAGCACTACGAGTCATAAGAGGCCTTGAAATTATGTTGTCTTGAAGCACAATCAAATATGGAGCTTAAGTGTTAATGAAGATTTTTGAATAAGGCATAGAAATAAACACATGAACTTGTCTTCTTGATGAATGCTTCCACTAACTTTAAGGAGATCTTGACCTAAATAAAGTGAGAGAGCTCCTTGAACCACAAATCTATGATTCCATAGACATAACCTTGAAGATTGAGCTCTTGCAATCCATTAGATTACCGTTTGATTGAGAATCATTCCTCAAACCCTAGATTAGATGGTGAGATGAATGCAATTGTGATCACCTACAATATGAGCATTCAAAGAAATATATATATATATATATATACACATTGATGTTAGTTAAAAGAACACATGTACAAGATACATAATTCAAGGTGCTTGGTAATCCCTCAAGAGAAAACTTAAAGATAGGATAAAGATAGAAGCAACCCTAATGTATGTGTCTTAATGCATTGTGACATGAGACGATGAGAAATCTTAGGGGGAAAATTGGGGTATAACAAGGAGGAAACAAGTCTAGCTCAAGTAACTTCCTTTAGTTAGATGGCTGAGATGTTGAAGCAGTTTATGGATAAGTTTAACAAGGAGTCTCAGGATTAGACCTTCATCTTAAAACTTAAGATTTATTTTCTTATGTGTCTAAAACAATTGTATATTTTAAACCCTTGTTTTTAATGAAGTTTTAACTAGTTGTTGGTTATCTTTTAAGTTTAATTTTTTTGTCTCTTCATTACTTTTTTTATTTCTGAAAAAGGGGGAGAAAGTAAAATGATTTTGATAATATATATTCTCAAAATCTTAAAACTTAAACATATAAAATGTTGTTGCTACTAACTGTTTGTTTGATGTTTCAATCTAGGAACTTTGAATAAGTTCACTAAGTATTCTAAGACATGTTGAATATGAAAATCCTGATGCTAAGGTTGAGAACCTTATGGATGAAATCAGGTCTGATTTCATATATAAGAAGTTATACACTTTGTGAATATATGAATATTCAAACAGATGTACCAAACATACCTCATAATTTATAAACTTACTGAAAGTAAGGTAATATTTCTTAATATCATATTGTCCAGAACTTGTGAACTTTCTGAAAGTATGGAATTCAGACTTAAAGCTTCAGAAGACGTTCTCTCCTAAAAGGAATTGTAGTAGACATTTTGATTCATGCTCTGATATAGAGATGTCACTCAGAAGATATACTCTGATACGTGTGCTTCATAAAGTTATGATAGTAACCAGGTTCTGAGATGAAGACCATGTGTTCTAGTCCGACTTTGATGAGTTATTATATGGAAGTGTACCTTCTCTATTCTTATGTTCTGAATACTCAAAATTTGTTTTGTGAGTCTTGGGCTCATGGGGAGACTCTGAATAAGCATAAATAAAACTTTGGGATTAACATATTCAAGAAGAACTGTGAGCTTAACTCTGAATTTGTTAGTTATGGTGATTACCCTGTATAAATTGTTCTATTAAAATACATGGTTTTGTCATCATCAAAAAGGGGGAGGTTGTAAGAACAAGAAGTATTTCTACATCTGGACTTAAGATTTTAATGATAACATTACATGATATCATAGAGAACAATTGTATACTCTGATGGTTTTGTTCTAGTGTATAGTTGCTGATATAATGTTCTAACTCTGGTACAAGGCGTGTGACGTCATTAGATTCTGAGCATAAACACTTTAGAAGAAAACATTTGGTTACATGTTACAGTTGAAGTCAAAATTTTGAATACGTCTTATGCAACATGTCTTAGGAACGTTAGTACAAGAGGTTTTGATCATACCTTGGTGGTTAAGCTTTGGAGGCCTTATAAAGATTTACTTATGTGTGTTACAAGTTGTGAAGATTATGAAGACAAGGTTCTGATGATTTGAATAAAGTCAAGTTTTTACAACCCACTACTGAAGACTCTGAAGACAAGGCTCTAATAAGACAAGTTCTGAAGACTCCAAGACTTAGGTTCTAATACTTAAGAGTGATTCTTCTAAAACAAGCTTCAAGATTCAAATTATCGGAAGCCTCTAAAGATAACAAGAATTTCAAAATGGTTAATGTGTGATGGTGTATAAAAGGCACATAAAGTGTTTGTGACTTCTACTCTTATAGAGTGGCGTAAGGACAGTCCTTTCGTACTGTATTGTCAACCATTCTCATTGTGACCGTTGGGAATAAATAGTTGTTTCCCATATTATCTTTCTACCCTTAACGAATCTATGTATAAAAGCCAAATATCTATTAAAAATAAGGTTAAAGTTAAACGTTGAAAAGTGACAGATAATAAAAAGTATTACTATGTATTGTCCAAACTCTTACAACTTATTCTATCCATTGGAAACTAACAGTTGGTACAGGAAATAACTTTTCAAACCTCACAATGTCTCTCTCTATCTCTCTATCAAGGATATAAAATAATATCAAAGATTTGAAGAAAAGTTGCCTTTGGCCATCAAGCTGAAAAGTCGTGGATTCTGAAAATGTCAAAGATGCAATGCTAAACATGTTGAAGACCACTACACTGAAATGAGAGAAAAGAAAGAAAGAAGAAGAGAAAGAAGATTTCAATAAGGTGTTATTCAACTATTCATCATATACTTCTTGGATGAAACATAAAGAAGCAATAAGTTGTTGCTCGTAGCTTGCTCAATGAAGAAGAAGATTCTACAAGATGCTAATCAACTATTATCATATACATCTTAGTAGAAATCAGAAGAAGCAAGGAGTTATTGCTCGAAACTTGCTCAACAAGAAGATGAAGAAGTAGAACACTACAAGTTGCTACTCAACTTATGATCATATACATTTTTATAGAACAATGTAATATACACAAGAGTTGTTGCTCGTATTATGTTATAAGTTTTGATTTCTTCATGTAAATTATTTTAACACTAGAGTTGTTGCTCGAAAATGTGTTAAAAAATATGTTCTTAATCATTTGTGTAATCTACTAAGAAGAAGCAATCATGTAAAAACTAAACCTTATCAACAATTGTTGATTGATTCCTTGAGAGACTGAGTGAAGGTTTGATTTCAAAAAGATAGTGGTTGTGGTCATTGTGGGAAATCCTAATAGGAGATCTTAAGTTATCAAATTCTATTAGGTCAATGATAGTCATGTCTCAAAGGGAACCGAGTGAAGTTCATAATATTGTGAGATCACTGATGGGTATCATTGTGGAGGAAATCCTCTTGGATGACCTGGTTGGTCAGATTCCTGATAGAGGTCAATTATTGTTATATATGTTAAATCAAATTAGTGAAGAGATCATTTAAAGGTTCCCTTAGAAACTGAGTGAAGGTCTTATCTCAAGAAGATAGTGGTTGCGGTCATTGAGGAAAACCCTGATAGGAGATATTAAGTGATCATATTCTATTAGGTCAATGAACGTTATATCCGTCGAGATCATTGAACATGTCATTGTCTATTAATCACCGGCGAATATCTATGCACTTGTAATCAGTTATGTTATAGTGGATTAATTCCTTGGTTAAGGAGAAATCATCCTTGAGGGGGTGGATAGAAGTAGCCTAGTTAATGGCGAAACTGGATAAATCGTTTGTGTCATTTACTCTTCTTTGCCCTTATTTCTTTCATCATTTGAGTGATCAGAATTGCTAAAAGGGAATGTTTTCCATAAACACAATTTAAACCCATCTTTCTTGTTTTTTCACTACCTTCAAATATGACTTAGGAATTGGAGAGTATGATGTGAGATTCGTATTAGAGTTATTCGCATCAGGTAATTTTCGAGGATGAAAATATTTTAAATGGGGGAGAGTTGTGACACCCTGATTTTTGTTTGAATTATGTTTAATAAATTACTTATGTGAAGTTGTGCATTGACATGCGCTGATGAGTCTTTTTGTATGTTGTGATGCCTTGTTAAGGGGTAGTTACCTTAGAAAATATAGAAATTAAGGTATTGGTGGTGTGTGACCAAAAGTGTAGAAACACAGAGGTGTAAGGAGATTGTTACTTAAATATTATTATTGAATTAGAATATTAGAATAATAATTATAATGATAATAATTAAATAATTTTTTATTTATTATAAAGAGGATGGTTTAAGTGGAATATGATAATAGGGGTCTAAGGGTTAAATTAGTAAAACAAGGAATAAAAGGATTACTTTGGATTGGAGTGATTTTAGAAGGAACAGAAATATAGTATTTTGGAAGAAGAGAAAATGTGAAAGAGAGGAAGAGCTAGGGCAAAGAGAACCTCTATTAGAACACCTTCGAAGAAAGTTGATTAAGGTAAGGGTGGGGTTTTCTATTGCTTAGGGATCACATGATATATATATATATATATATATATATATATATATATATATATATATATATATATATATATATATATATATATAGGTAGGTAGGTAGGTAATTGTTAATCTCCATATTTACCATATTTGTTTGGTGTTCTAGTATAATTGGTGTGTCAGTGTCGAAGTTTATCTTAATGCTTGAAATTGTACAATTCAATTATGCGAAATTTAGGTATCTATAGTGCGAGTCTGCCGGTGTGTGTAGAAAAACTACTTTTCTAAGTAATCAAGTTATCTTATAGACGGGCCCTCAGGCA
>OX451737.1:1519453263-1519488628 GCA_948472305.1 Vicia faba
AGGAGTTAGTTCTCGATGTCGGCTATATTTAGTTTTCACATTTCAACTTCAAAAATTGCACTTAAGCCCCTGCGATTTTGGCTAGAACGTGACGGACTCAAGTGAACATTGGAGGCTCAATTGCACATTCAAAGCCCATTTTTTTCTCTCTAATTTCCATTATATAATCTCATTCTTTTCACACAAACGAGGGGAGAAAAAATTAACCTTTGCCACAACGCTGTCAGAATATCAAATTCTTTTAAGAACCCTAAAACCTTGAAATCCTTATTACAAATCAACATCTCACTACTTCTCCAGTAAGGGTAAGGCTGACTTGATCTCCATGATCAAAAGAGCATAAAAGCATTCATATCACTACTTCTCCAGTAAGGGTAAGGCTGATTTGATCTCCATGATCAAAAAGGTATAATCATTCATACATGCCATATCAGTTTTAACATTAAATTTTTTTCATATATTGGCTTTATTTGTATTTCATGGTTTATAGTAATTTATTTAATGTGTTCATGAGATTCAACACTGCAGATTTAGACAGGATCCCATGCAGGTTCATTACAGAACATTGAGGCTAAAACACAAATGGCCAAAACAGAACAGCCAACACATGACACCAATACATGGTGAGGCAGACATCCTGAGAAGGTTAAGGGCGTGGGTTCAACAACCACCCCTATTGGTTTTGATTTTCTTCCTTCCTATTTATCCTTTTACCTATTTTTATTCTTTCTGTTTAAAATCCTTTTTTTTCATAAAACTTAACATTTTTCACAAACCTTTGATTTTTTGTAATAAACTCGAATAATTAATTTTAGGTTTTAATTTAATTTTAGGTAACTTTAATTGTTTTGTATATAATCAAAATTAATTAGAACAAATAGGTTTTATTTCTAATTTAATTATATTTTCTTTTTTTCCTAAAAATAACCAAAAACCAAAAATAGGTCACTTTAATTATTTTCATTAATTAATTTAATCACTAATTAATTTTGTCACTTAATTTAGAAAAAAAAACTTAATTCTTTTATTAAAAACAACAAAAAACAAGTTTTCTTTTAATTAGGTTAGAAGGGTCAAAACCCTATTTTTCTTCCCAATCTTAATTTTTCTCGCGCGCTTTATTTTTATTATTTATCATATTGATGTAACTACCTACAGTTTGTAATAGTTTAATTAGGACATTTATTTACATTTATCGCTTTAATTTCAAAGGGTTTGTATTTGGCTATGTAAATACCTGAAGCCTTGTAATAGCTTAGCTTACTTTCCGCATTTTAATTCTGTAAACTATAAACTGCTTTGATGTATGGCTAATAGGATTGTATGGAAAGAATGTATGGAAAATTAAAATGGTAGATCACCTAATGTTCAAAGATTAAATAACTGAAATCAAACATATACACATGCGCACTCCTAGAGTACACTCCCACTTGGTTGCCTTCGGTAAACGGTCATTGAGTATAGGATGCTTTAGTGGTCGTCCTTTTGTCCAAAGATCAAAGTTGCCTCGGAAAGGTTGCCTCGGATATTGTTGCCTCGGATGATTGATCTAAGACTTTAGGGTTACTACTAAAACGTCCTAACATTGCTTTAGTGACCGAAGGTCCCTTTCGAATTGACCCTCAAACTCCAACGACGGTGCTACCTACTCACTAATAGTGGGATATCAATGTCTAAAGGAAACGAACATAGAATGATTCTTTTTTCGAGTAGGTAGATTAGTTCTTAGGTACTTGCTCAATCAAAACAAACTTTTCACACTTACACTCCTTTACAAACAAGTTTTCAAAAAACACTTCATTACACTCTTGAAGACAGAAGCAAGAGTTAAATCAAAGTCAAAACAAAAACTTTTCAAAGCACACAAACACAAAGAAAACAATTTTGAAAATGATGAGCAAGTACCTAAGAGCCCGTAGATAACTACGGATAGAAAGGGTGCTAATACCTTCCCTTTCTATAATCTACCCCCCGTACTCAGAAATATCTCGAAAAAGGAATTTTTCTGTGCTTTTTTCTTTTCCTGTTGGATAAAATAAAAGATGGTGGTGACTCTTGCTTACCGCGACATTTTATGAACACAAACGCAAAATGCAAACCAGCATTTCAAAATAGTCTAGTTCTGGCCACCGTATCACAGAACTGGCGACTCTGCTGGGGAGTTATAAGTGGGGTGTACCTTAGGATTAGATCATCATATTGTTTTCAATTGTTTGATTTGTTTGCTTTATCTTTGTGGGCTTTGTATCGGAGTTACTATAGATCCTAACCCGGATCTGGGGATACCTTTTAGGTAAGTAGCAATAGACTGTGAGGGAGCTGTATGGCGTTGACCGATACGGTTGAAGTAGTAGCTATGTTAGTGTGATACATTAGTTGGTATCGATATCCCTTGTGGAGGAACAAGAAGAGTATGGGGTTGCTAATAGGTCATTAAGCATCAACTGACCTTAGAACCTATAATTGAACAACTTGGCCATAGAAGAGTAGCAGTATGCTACACTCATTGAGACCATACTCTCGCGATGATTCCGGCCGTAAGAAAAGGTTGCTAAACTGGAATTATGACTGATCGAGGATGGTCAGTGATATTGAGAACCTCTAGAACCCGGTTACTATTACTAGGACAGGTTGAACCAACTAAACTAAAAGAGGGTAGTACCTAAACTCCATGCCAGCCTGAAATTTAAGGGCTGTTGTGTGACTTGTGTGCTTTCAAACTTGAACTACTTGCACATTTTTGTTATCTGACAACATGAGTTCCTTGCAGGTTTTGTTTACGGTCCTTATCTAATAACTTGGATTTCTTGCCATATTTACTTGCTTACATTACCTCAGATTTTTGCTTAAACGCATATCATACACATCATAACATCATGCCTTAACATTTCCTTAACCATTTCAAGGATCTCAAGGGTTTGTGATACAGGTCATGGTAAATCAAACGTCAAGCAAGGGGCAAAGGGATTTATTTTCCTCTAGCCAATGTCATCTAGAGATCAGAGCACGATGACTTGAGTCACTGGCTATGACCCACTCGATATGGTGAGCTTGACTCTTGAAGGAGGACTCTTGATGACACGAAGTTTCTTCAATCAAAACTGCAAAATTCAAATTCTAACAAGTTTCTTGTTTATCCCGCGAGATCCTTGAAAACATTGCATGCATGCATACATCATACATATCATTGCATAACAGGTCTTCCAGTACATGTCTCTCATATTCCCCGCTGTTTATTTCAGCAATTATATCTTCTGAAACACCAACTGATCAAGCTATTAAGGCTCTTCAAGCTCAGAATGCTCAATTCCAGGAATTGTTCCTGAACTTAGCCAAGGGGAAGCAAGATTTGAAGTCTCTCATCTTGAAGGAGAAGAAGAAAAAGAATAAGAAGGTGGTCCTCCTGAATATGGGTCACAGGTTTGGGAATAGGTCGCGACAAGAGACTAATTTGTCCCATTCATCTGGAGGGAATCAAGAGGAAAGAAAGGGTCCTAGCCTTGTAGTTTCTGACAATGACACTGATTTTGATGAAGACCAGTATCCTCCTACTGAGGATAGACATAAGCAACTTGAAGACCGGCTCAGTGCAATGGAAATTCAGAAGATACTTGGGTTGGACTTTAGAGATCTGGGATTGGCATCTGGGGTGGTGATCCCTCACAAGTTTAAAGCTCTTGTCTTTGCTCAGTGTGACGGGGTATCCTGCCCGAAGCTACACCTCCGCTCATACGTCAGAAAGATTCAACCCTATACTGCTGATAGAAATCTCTGGGTTCATTTCTTTCAAGATAGTCTGTCAGGGACTCAACTTGAATGATTTTGTCAACTGGAAGGATCTAACATTCGCAACTGGGAGGACCTTGCTGCTGCTTTTTACAAGCAATACCAGTATAATGTCGACCTTGCTCCCACGCGTACTCAGCTTCAGGGTATGTCTATGGGTACAGGCGAAGGCTTTAAGGATTACGCTCAGAAGTGGAGAGATCTTGCTAGAAGAGTCCAACCCCCTCTGTCTGATAGGGAGTTGGTGGATATGTTTCTTGGGACTTTGTCTGGTCCTTATTTCAATCATTTGATCAGTAGCTCGTCAGTGGGTTTCACCAAACTGATTCTGACTGGAGAAAGAGTAGAAGTTGGGATCCTGAGTGGTAAGATCCAGAAAGATACCTCTTCAGGTACAGAGAAGAAGTCATTTGGTGGCAAGAGGGAAGCCAATGCTGTGCACGGCCAGAAGAGGCATGGCAAGGCAGACTACCACCAATCTGTGGGGGCAGTGTTGATCTCTAATTCGCCATGCACACAACGACCACAACAATGAAATAATAAGCCAAGGGGGAAAGACTTCAAAGGGAGTTCACCCAAATCAACATGTCATTGTCACAAGCATTGCAGCACATGTTAAAGATGAATCTGATTACGGTGATAAACCCTCATCTGAACCCTAAGACTTCTTCTCCTAACTACAACCCGGATGCAAGGTGTGCTTATCATTCTGGTAGCCTGGGGCACGATACTAACGATTGTTGGGCGTTGAAATACAAGATTCAGAATATGATTGACGCCAAGGAGATTGAATTTGACCCTCCTGAGACTCCCAATGTGATCACTGCTCCCTTGCCAAAACATGGCTAGGATTGAAAGCATTTTTGTTCATTTGAATTCTAAAGTTGTATTTTTCTTTTCCTATTCAAACAATTATTGTCATGTCAAACATTTTTATTTCATTAATGCATTACACGTGTCTGTTTTGAATTAATTGTTTTCACTATGCTTAAATTGCTTCATATTTCCTTTTTGTGATGTTCCACTCTGGATTAAAAAATTCTGAGCCTTTAGAGGGAGGATGACGAGAATGATATCAAAATCTCTACGCTATGCTTTTGAACATACCCCGCTGACGATGTACAGGCGTTGTTTCAAATCCTAAACAGTGGAGTTATAAGGAAGATAATCCCTAGTCAACCCCTTTGAGCCAATGAAGGTGGAGTTTTCTTTTCACACAAATTAAAACCCTTAATCACAACCCAGGGCAGGGTAGTTTTCTCAGTTAATTCATATGCACAATGAATGGCATCAAAGACGTCCTTCCATAACAAAAGACGGTGATGGTTCCCTATAATCGTCAAGACAGGAAGTCACTATCTCTCGAAATAAAAGCCCATTAAGTCAAAACCTATGAAGGAGACTTAAGAAAAACTGGGGCATCCCGCTGGCTGTAGTCACAAAAACAAATAGTTCAGGAAAAAGACAGGGATAATAAAATCAAAAAGAAAGAGGTCCTGCAAACCCTCAACAAAAATGATTGCCTGTTCAAAATAAATTGTCAGTATCCGAACCATCACTAGAATATCATAGCAAAGACTTAAACAGGATCTAATGCACGATTAGCTGAGTTTAGGATCGAAGAACATCACGAAGAACGGGTGGGTACAAATACATTTTGAGCCTTTATCCTTTGTTTCTTGAACCGTGAACCAGGCCACGTTATAATCCTTAAAAGTCCTAGCTGAAGCATGGGTTAGTTCGAAAGCATACTGTTACGAAAGGTATCCTGACTCCTGTAGGACTTGCTGTACATCCTGAGTTGACATCACATTTTACAAAATTTGCCTGTTTTACTGAAAAATGCATTTTCAAAAAAAAAATTCAAGACAGACATAAGCTTTACATTCTTAAAATAACATTGTTTGCATATGACTATTTGTCCAAACAGCAGAGAAATTCGCACGATGAATATCTAGTGAATAAAAAACCTTCTCAATAAAAAGGATCACCTCAAGTGGAAAAACACTTCCAACCAAGGGGCACGACATGATCATTGTCCATCATCTGGGGCAGTTAAGTCAAGATTCAAGGAATCTCTCAAAGATGCCAAATAGCTAGGGGCAAATCTCCATCTGAATCACTGGGGTGCATTGGACATGAATTCCAGCAAAGAATCTTGTATGATCAAATGAACATCTTTTGGTATCGTGGCAACACAACACTACTGACAGTGACAACTCCCTACACCTTGAGAGCGTGGACATAGTCAGAAAATACTACGCATGAATAAAGACCCGCTAGGTTGACACACCTAGGAAAAACAAGGGCATCCCGACGAACCAAAAGGTTCGGGAAAAAATTAGGGATAAAAACCAAAAAAAAATTGTACACCCGGCAAGTTGAAAACCTGAAAAGGCGGCTTGGGAAAAAAAGGCTATCCCGTTGGACTGAAAACCCGAAAGGGCGGTCTAGGCAAAAATTATGGATCAAAGCGTACGACCATCTCCCGTCATCTTGTCACTAGCCTACCAGAAGAAAACTTGTCACTTCAATCGAAAGTTACGAAGCACCTCATAGGTTGGGATAATACTCGATCCACAAGGCCTCTGCAGGCACCTTCTCCCGCAGAAACAGGGGCAGAAAATTCTCGATGCAAAGCCATCGTCATATCTTCGGCATGTGTCCCAGTAACATCCACTCCCCGCAGAGTGAGAAAAGGACAGTGATGTTAATTCTCCCCAGTTGAGGCTCGCAACCACGAATGAGTCGGTAAGATTCTCCCCAAGCAGAGTTTATCTATCACCAGCACTGGAAGATTATCCCCAGTGGAGTCTGGAAGATTATCCCCAGTAGAGTCTAAAAGATTATCCTCATGGTCTTTGATCCTCACAGGTACGGTCTCAACAGTCATATTATCTCGTACTTGCACATCATCCATCGGAATCACATGACATGGATCTGAAATATAATTTCGGATTTACGACACATGGAACACATCATGCTAATTCTACAAGTTAGGTGGAAAAGCCACTCTATACGCTACATTCCCTACTTTGTCAGAAATTTGATATGGACCAATTAATCAAGGAAGCACGTCCAACACCGGTCAGAGAAGTAACCCTCAAGAATACATGGTCTCCTTCTTGAAACTCAATATCCTTCCTCCCCTTATCATGGTAACTCTTTTGTCTACTCTACGAAGTTTTTATCTTATCCTAACTTAACTTCACCTTTTTCATAGTCTGCTGAACAATCTAAGGTCCAAGCACTACACTCTCACCAGATTCATACCAGCACAAAGGTATCCTGTAACACCCCAATTTCATTGAATTATTTTATTTAAATTAAATTAAGTGATGTGATGTATTTATGCGCTTTAGTGAATCTTTTGTTTGTAATGTGATGCATTTGTTGGGAATTAGATGCCTTAGAAATCATTGGGATTAAGATGATATGGGTGTATGAACAAAAGTGTAGAAACATAAGGTGTAGAGAGATGAATAGTTTATTGGCATTATTTGAATTAAAATACTAGATTTAATACTATAGTATAATAATTAAATAAGTATTTTAGTAAAATAATAGAATTATTATTTATTAAATTGGGAAGGGCAAGGTTGGTATTATGATTTAGAGGTCCTAAGGTAAGTGTTAAAATAAAAAAGAGATGAAGATAGAGAAGAGAAAAACAACATAGAAATCAGAGAAAAGGTTTGTAGAAGAGAGAAGAAGAGAAAGCGGCTAGGGCAAGAAGTTTCATCGTAAGAGTCAAGAACGGAAAAAATCCAAGGTAAGAGTGAGATTCTAACACTATAATGGGTTGCATAACAATGGGGAATGGTTGTGATTAGGTTCCATGTTTGTTTATTCTTGATTCTCCCTATTTTGCTTTATGGGGTTTTACTCATTGATGAATTTCTTTGATGCATTTTATGTGTGATTGGTGAAATTTGATGATGTAAATTGAATGAAATTAATAGGATATGTTGGTGAATAATTTGTAGGATTAAAAGATATTGTTTTTTTTGAAAAATTGGGAGTTGGGGTTTTGAAACAATGATTTTTGTATTCAGAAAAATTGAATATTTTTGAACTCTACGTCAGGTGTAACTGGTTAGTGTCATGGGAGTAATCAGTTGCCCTGTGCAAATTTGGGCGAAACATGCAAAAAATAAGAAGGTGTAATCAATTACTGACTGGATGGTAATTGGTTACCCATATGGACAAAAGTGTGGTACTTTTAGTTATAGGTGTGTAACAGATTACCATCCTAGCAGTAACAGGTTATCACCGAATACTGTCAGATTTTTCAAAAATGTAAATTTTATAACTTTCGCCTCGAGTGTTCGGTGTTTAGACCGATGGAAAGCTAAAATTTATTTCTATCCTAGAAAAATAAATTGGAACACAGTATCTAATTATTTGACCAACATCGATGCCTATCTGTGTATATTCCTCAGTAATATGCTATGATTTATGTTGCGATTGAGTAAGATGGTGTTGTATGAATGGTTCAATTGTTTTGCATGATGTATTGCATGATAATGATGATGACGATGGCATGTATTTGCATGGTATTGGTGAGTAGGAATATCAATGTAATTTATGATGTTTCATGTCGGTGTCACATGCATTCATGATAAGAACTTATGTTTTGTAAGGTGACCTGTATTGGTGAGAGATGACCTGTATTGGCGAGAGATGGTCTGTATTGGCATGATGATGAGAGCTTATGCTTTGTTACTTCCCCAAGTTGGAAATATGATGAGGGATTATGCCCTGTTGGTACCACATGCATTTGAGTCAGTGTCGGTCTCATTGCAATACATTAATATTAGTAATTTGATATTTTGGATGTTGAAGAAGCATGAACTATATTATGCCGGAGGTACCTTGTGGTACGATGAATGAAGAAATGCTGTGAGGTAAATAAGTATGATTATGCGTACTTGAATTTCTATCTACTCGTTATTATTCTTTACTTTATATTGTTATGATATCTCACCCCTTCTTTTTGAATGTTCCCTCTACGTGCGTAACATACAGATAACCAGGAGTAGTCCGAGTTGTGGAGTCTAGAAGAAGTCACTCTTCTTATTTTTGAGTTGGCGTCAGTACTCTAATATGTAAAACCGGGAGGATGAACTCTTTCTTATTTTGTTATTTCATTGTTTTATTTTGGTGATTATGTTGGAGTATTATAAACTCCCTTTTGTTTGGTTAAATGTTGTTTGATGTTTGTGATACGGTGGGAGAACTGACTTGAGGGTTTTACGTTTTATTGCAAATGTTGCGGTTAGCAAGAGTCGCCGCCGACTTTTCTTTTATCCAAAAGGAAAGGTGAAAAAGCACAGGAAAGACCTTTGAGATTGTTTCTTGAGTTCGGGGGGTAGATTATGAAAAGGGAAGGTATTAGCATCCTTTTCATCCATGGTTTTCCATGGGCTCTTAGTTACTTGCTAGATCAACTTGCTTTTGTTGTTCGAAAATGTGCTTGGTGTTGTTTTGAAAGTATTTTGTAAAAGAGGTAATTCGCTTAGGCAATCTTTGTAATGATTTTCGTTCGTAAGAATATATACAAAGATGTTTGTCTTTTTTGAAAATGTTTTCAATGTTTGTAAGATGTGTGTGTTTGTTTTGAAAAATAGCAAGGATAGTTGTTTTGAAATAGAGCAAGTAACTAGAAGTAATCTACCTACTCAAATGTCTTTCTTGTACATTTTCTATTCCTTTGACATTGTTGTCTTACCATTAATTTGGTAAGCAACCCTATCTTTGGATGTAAACGGGACGGGCGTGGGTCATCGTATAACCATGATTAGCAATGTTTGCAAAGTATCTTAGCATTTATTGAGGAACCAAGATCATTTTTTTGTAAGGCAACCTTGCATAGCGTCATCGAGGGACTATGATCTTATATTTGTTTGTTTTGCCAAGATACTTCGCATGCGTAATATGGCCATTTTTGTTTTAGGAAACCAAGTGGAGAAACCCTAAGTATGCTTGTGTGCAAGTGTATAATTTTCATGCTTTAATTTTATCTTGTATTTAGGGTGTTATATTTTGCTTTGTTTTTGATCTTATCATACAAACCCTAATTTACTAATCATGGCATGTAACAACAATTTATGGGAGGGGGAATACAAATTTGAATGGGGGTTTGCAAGAATATAAAACTAAATAAATTATTACAACTAAATCGAATTTGTACGAATATTAGAATAAATAATATACAATATTTAGAGATGCAATATAATGTACAAGTAAGAAAAGATTTTTGTCTTGTTTTTATGTAAAAGAAATTTTAATCAAAACCTAAAAATATAAGGAAAAGAAATTAATTTTTAAAAGGGAGGCTTAACCCTAATTACTATTTTAAAAGAAAATAAAGTTCTTATATACTATTTTTATGTATTTTTGTATTAAAATAATAAATAATGTTGTATTAAAAATATAAAGTTTTTTATATATGCAAAAATAAATATTTATAAGTATGGAATGCAAAATAAATTAAACTAAACATGTTTTAATTATATTTTACAAGTTTATTAAGAAAATATATGATATATATTAAAAATAAAATATATTTTTATTTGAAAAATAAACTAAAATAAAATAAAGATGCAATATTATGAAATTTATATTTTTTTGGATTTTTATACATTAAAGAAAATATTAATGAAAACAAAAATAAACTAAATAAAAATGTATGGAAAATAATGGGTCAGGGGGGGTATAGTAAGCAGGCTAGAGACATCGTGTTAGCAAAAAGAACTATGGCCCAAGTATGGAGGCCCATCCTGCAAAAAGATAACAAAGCTGGAAAAATGGAAAAATATGGAAAACAAAAGTAGCGCCCAGGTTCGAACCCAGGACAAGGGTCTCACCAGCGCGCTACTTTGCCACTGGGGTGGCTATACATCCATTGTCTTAAGTGAAACGAAAATAACATAACATGAACAAGGCCCTTGCCTCTACTTCATCTTCTTCCCCAAGCTTGGCCAGATGTCCTGTAACTCTCTCATTCTTCCATGAAAATGAAAACTCATAACATGAAAGTTGCAGTATTTGATCTCACGATTCTAACCATATAAGTTATGTAAGCTAACAATCAAAGATTAGAAAGAATTTTAAAATCCCTAAATTTAAACCTAATTTTTTCATAAACTTCAAGTTCTAAATTCTCTCAACTCAAGCCAAATAAATGTAAGATAAAAATATGTACAGCTTCGTTGCAATGAGGACTACACTATTTATTCACAAATCGTGGCCAATGGTTGCCTGTACAAGGAGATAGAAGTTGAGACTTTACATCCTTCAGTTGAAATTATGGATGGAACTGGAGTGAGTTTTATGGAGGCCTGATGCTTGCTTGAGCTTCCTTGAACCTCCCTGAAGATATTCCAACCCTTGCCTTGCCTTGAAAGTGTCTGAAACTCCTTAGCCAAGTCAACCTACAAGCTTTGAAAACAAAAATGGCAGATGATGGAGAAGGGGTTACAGTTCAGGGATGAAGGTCTGGATTGGTTAGATATCAAGTAGGTAAGATGTTTTGATGATCAAGACTTAAAACGCACGAGCCAAATGAGAGATTGGTATGCTTATGCCAAAACTGCAAGTCTTGACAGTTTTATGGTGTTTTTGAGCTTGAGAGTGTTTCAGCCTTCAAGTAATCGTGTCTTGTGTTGTGTTATGTTTGTATATTAGTATGGAATTGGTTTCATGTCAACCCTCCAACAGATGTACCAGTTTTCACCTTTTTGCAACCTTTCTTGCTTTTGAAGTAAAGTGAAGGGACAAGGCTTACCATGCTTGTACTGGCTTTCTTAGGGTTGGTATGAACTTGTACAATTTGCTTTAGGCCTGCAAGACTTGTATTTACAATGGATATAGGTTCAATGCTCAAGAATTGGAAAGTGGCAAAAGTTGAGCTTTTTCAAAATGGCAATGAATTAGGCAGCATAGGTGCTGATTGGAACTTTGTTCTTCATGAAATGGCTTGGATAAAAAGTGAGAAATTGCCAACTTCATCTCTTCGATTATCTCTACTCAAAAATGATCTTGAGGAGTTCTTGGACATTTTGGAAAGCTTGCAATGTGATCTATAACTCATCTTTGAAATGCATTTCAAGATACCTCTTAGAACTAGGTGAAAAATTGCCATGAAGTTTGGTCCAAAACCTGCCTAAATTAGGGCAAAATTTCACTAAGTTATTTAGTTCATGAGCATGTATTCATAAATTTATATCTTGAGATCCAAGAATATTTATAGAAAAGGGTGTTAAGCAAAGTTGTATATTTCATGGAGGTCTACAACTTTCATGTTGGGAACTTTCTTTGAATCATTATGCATCATGGTGAAAAAATGGCCTAAAGTTGAGAAAAAATAAGAAATTTTCTATACTTAGAAAATTTTCCAAGTTAAGAAAAATTTCAAATTTAAACCTTAATCTTCAAACTTAGATTTATTGATGAACAAGTTTCACATTTTGACATGTTTTGATGAATTGTGACCCTTGGCACTTGATTTTGACCAAAAAGTCAAAGTTTGACTTTTCAGTATACAATTGACTTTTGATCAGTTGACTGCAAATTTCATCTGTCAATCCAATGAAATTGAAATGTTTTGAGCCATGCTATTAGGTCAAGATTATGAAATTGAATCCTTGAATTCATGCTTCAAACCATTTGATCATTTGCTAGGTCAAAAATTAGAAATTGCCCTTTCTCAATCAAAACCCTAATTTTGACCATTTTGCCCTTTTGATGATTTGATCAAGTTTATTGAGGAATTGTGGCCCAAACTTGATCAAATGATACATATAAGCTTAAAATTTTGATGTGGATCAAGAATTATGAATTTTGACTGTAAATTGGCCATTATTGACTTTTTCCCCAATGCAGCAGATTTTTAGGTCAACTATCCAATTGTCTGATCAAAAGTGTGGTTCAAGGCTTGAAACTTGTCCTGAGTGATCTTATGGATCCATAATGATGTTTGAAATTCACATGAAGCATTGATAGTCCAAAAATCCTTGTGCAACCTCAAACCCTAATTTTGGGTCATCAGTGCAAGATGATATGCCTTGAGCTGACCAAATACTAATCTAGTCTTGAGTCAAAGGAATCTTGTGAGAAAAGTCTTGATAAATGAGAGGGAAAATTTTGGGGTACAATAGCTTCCCATGTTCAATCTTCTTGAACCTAAAGAGTTAGATTGGCGAGTTTTGTCATTCGTGACTCAAAGGTGAAAGATGATTGGACACTAGAGTGCCCATAAATTTGCACTCGACAATGCGTAGTTGAGGGAATGGGCTTAAAGATGCCATTTGGAGAAGTAATAGATCCTTGTTGGAGATGGGCTTGTAGATGCCATCCAAGAATGTTTGTTGAATTTGTAAATTGTAAGCTGAAAGAATGAGTATCAGAATGGCATTCGTTCCTGGAGCGTATTTGTGTTGTATCTGAAGTCTGAATCTGAATGAGTATCAGAATGGCATCCTTGTCTGGGGTGTATCTGAACTGTATCTGAAAGTTGGATCTGAATGAGTATCGGAATGTGTCCGTATCTGGAGCGTATCCATACTGTATCTGAACCTTGAAATCTGAATGAGTATCAGAATGGCATCCGTGCCTGAAGCATATTTGTACTGTATCTGAACCTTGAAATCTGAATGAGTATCAGAATGGCATCCATGCCTGGAGCATATTTGTACTGTATCTGAACCTTGAAATCTGAATGAGTATCAGAATGGCATCCGTGCCTGGAGCGTATTTGTACTGTATCTGAACTTGAATATCTGAATGAGTATCAAAATGGCATCCGTGTCTGGAGCGTATCTGTACTGTATCATGATTGCATATTGTTAATGGTAGCTGTTAATCTTATCCTAAAAAGGGTAAAATGTTAGCTGAAACACAAAATTATGTTGTATGAAATGTAAGGTGCAACATATGTGTTTTATCAATGTTTATGATATATGGGTGTAATGTATGCGTATGTAAGTTGATTTGTTGTATTGGTGCCTGATTGAGGAAAATAAATTCCTGAATGTTGATGGCGATATATGGATTCTTCATGTCTTGAAGTTTGAAGTATTGGCAAAAATTCCACTTGTTAGGGCAATGCCACATATTGCTTTGAGGAATCCTGAGAAATTTGATGATCTCTACTGGGGATTAATAATATGAAGTTTTAGCTCCGCTGGGGATCTGAAGGACGTATTGTGGAGATTGCTTATGGAATAGCCTAGAGACGTTTTCCGGCTCTTTCAACTTATCAGTAATTGTCTTTCTCATTTTGTTTATTTGTAAACAGTAATTATGTTCAAATGCATATGTTCATTAATGAATCATTGGACGTTTTTTGCAAATAAAACACAAGTGTAAAGAAAAAGACAAATAGTTTTCTGTACTTTCAAAGAGATATCTTTGTATTGACTTTGGATAAGTATTTTGTACAAAGGAGACAATCATTCTAGTAAGAGAATGATGCCATAAAAAAAGCAAGAAAAACTTTATACAAAGAAATATAGCTATGTGTAATAACCCCATGGGGTTTCCATTCTGCTATAGCCTTCGTATCTCCGAATATCTTATCTATTTGTTGCTTCTTCCGAAGATGATTGAATTGATCAGAAACTCTGAGTTTGTCAGTGGAAGTCAAGAGGTTGTCCTCAAAGTGATCCGACGGGATATAGTCATACGCTTTAATTCCCTAAATTTTTCCTGGACTTCCCTTTCGGGTTTTCAGTCCACCGGGAAACCCTTTTTTGCCCAAGTCGCCCTTTTGGGATTTCAACTTGCCGGGTATACAAATTTTTTTTATTTTATCCCTAATTTTTGCCCGAACCTTTTTGGTTCGCTGGGATGCCCTTGTTTTGCCTAGGTATGTCAACCTAGCGGGTCTCTTACGCGTAGTATCTTTTGATTATGTATGCATTCTCAGGGTGTGGCAGGTCATCACCGTCCATGGTGGTTAAGATCATTGCCCCACCGGAGAATATGTTCTTGATTACAAATGGTCCTTCATAGGTAGCAGTCCATTTTCCCCTGGGATCACTTTGTGTTAAGATAATGCGCTTGATCACTAGATCTCCAACTTGATATACTTGGTGTCTAACTTTCTTGTTGAAAGCCTTGATCATCCGTTTTTGATACATATAACTATGGAAAACAGCAGTAAGTCTCTTTTCATCAATTAAGTTTAGTTGATCAAGTCGAGTCTGGATCCAATCGTCCTCATTCAAACTTGCATCTTTCATAATTCTCAAAGAGGATATCTGAACCTCAATAGGCAAGACAGCCTCCATGCCATAAACCAAAGAATAGGGTGTTGCCCTAGTTGATGTGCGAGCCGTGGTACGATACCCGTGGAGAGCAAATGGTAGCATCCCATGCCAGTCCTTATAGGTGGCCGTCATTTTCTGTATGATCTTTTTAATGTTTTTATTTGCAGCTTCAACGGCGCCATTTATCTTTGGCCGATAGGGGGATGAATTGTGATGTTGAATCTTTAACTGTTCGCACAAGGCGGTGATCATGGTATTGTTAAGGTTGGTACCATTATTAGTGATGATCCTTGCTGGGATATCGTACCAGTAAATGAGATTCTGCTTGATGAAGCGGGCAATAACATTCTTAGTGACAGAAGCGAAGGAAGCTGCTTCGACCCACTTTGTAAAATAGTCAATGGCCACTAGGATGAAACGGTGTCCATTGGAGGTTGTTGGCTTGATCTCCCCAATCATATCAATTCCCCACATAGCGAAGGGCCAAGGAGCCGTCAAGACATTCAGAGGAACCGGAGGTACGTGGACCTTGTCAGCATAAATTTGACACTTATGACAGGTCCGGGAGTGTTGATAGCAGTCTGCTTCCATGGTAGACCAATAATAGCCTGCCCGTAGGATTTTCTTCGCCATCATATGCCCACTGGAGTGAGTGCCAAAAGTACCTTCATGTAATTCAGACATGATCTTTTCAGCCTCAATCTTATCCACACACCAGAGCAGAATGGAGTCATGATTGCATTTTTACAGGATGCCATTACTCAGGAAGAACTTAGCAGAGAATCTCCTTAAGAACTTTTTATCATTGATTGAAGCTCCTTCGGGATATTCTTGAGCCTCGAGATACCTCTTGACTTCATGAAACCAAGGTTGGTCCACTACTTCTTCAGTATTAATCTCGTGACAGTGTGTTGGTTCATCCATTCGTTCAATGGTGATCTGGGGAGCCTCGTTATCCCAATTAAGTTTAAACATAGATGACATTGTGGCTAGAGCATCTGCTAGCTGATTTTCTTCTCGCGGGAAATGCTCGAAGGTAATCTGCTCAAAATGTGGTAGCAATGTCAAAACATGTTATTTGTAAGGGATAAGGTTTGGGTGCTTAGTGTCTCATTCTCCTTTGATCTGACTAACAACCAAAGTTGAATCTCCAAACACATCTAAAGATTTGATTCCCAAGTCTATGGCAGCCTTGAGACCAAAGATGCATGCTTCGTATTCCGCCATGTTGTTCGTACAGTTGAAGCAAAGTCTGGCAGTAAAGGGAGTATGACACCCTTCCGGAGATATGAGTACAGCGCCGATACCACTACCAAGTGAATTGGATGCCCATCAAAGAACAGGGTCCATCGGGATCCTTGTTCAGGTCCGTCATATGGTCTGATTTCTTCACAGTTGTCTAATGTCATGATGTCTTCATCCGGGAATTCAAATTTCATGGACTGATAATCTTCTACAGCTTGATGAGCAAGATGATCAGCTAGCACACTGCCCTTTATAGCTTTCTGGGTAGTGTATTGTATGTCATATTCTGTTAGGATCATCTGCCATCTAGCTATCCTCCCAGACAGAGCAGGCTTTTCGAAGATGTACTTTATCGGATCCATCTTAGATATCAACAAAGTAGTATGAGTCAACATATACTTTCTTAGCCAGCGAGCAGCCCATACCAGAGCACAGCAAGTTTTATCGAGCAGTGAATATCTGGTTTCACAGTCAGTAAACTTTTTGCTCAGGTAATAAATAGCATGCTCTTTTTGGCCAGACTCGTCATGCTGCCCTAATACACACCCTATTGAGTTCTCTAAAACGATCAGATACATGATTAGGGGTCTTCCCTCGACTGGTGGCATCAAAACAGGAGGCTCTTGTAAGTACTCTTTGATCTTGTCAAAAGCAATCTGACATTCATCATTCCATCTGACTACTTGATCTTTCTTCATAGTTTGAAGATTGGTTCACAAGTAGCTGTTAGGTGAGAAATGAATCTGGAAATATAGTTCAGGCGTCCCAAGAATCCTCTGATTTCCTTCTCAGTATGAGGAGCAGGCATTTCTTGTATCGCTTTAACCTTGGGAGGATCAACCTCGATGCCTTTATTGCTGACAACAAACCCTAAGAGTTTACCGGACCGGACTCCGAATGTGCACTTGTTTTGATTCAACCTTAGTTTGTACTCCTTCAACCTCTCAAACAACTTTTGCAAATGATCAAGGTGCTCCTCTTCAGTTTATGATCGGGCTATCATGTCATATACATAGACCTCTATCTCATGATGTATCATATCATGAAATAAAGCTACCATGGCACATTGATAGGTTGCCCCAGCATTCTTCAGTCCGAATGGCATCACTTTGTGGCAGAATGTGCCCCACTGTGTGACAAATGTTGTTTTCTCCATGTCCTCAGGTGCCATTTTGATTTGGTTATAACCTGAGAACCCGTCCATGAAGGAAAATACTTTGTGATGGGCCGTATTGTCAACCAGGATATCGATGTGGGGAAGTGGAAAATCATCTTTAGGGTTGGCCCTGTTTAAATCTCTATAATCCATGCACATTCGTACTTTGCCGTCCTTTTTAGGCACGGGGACAATGTTGGAAACCCATTGAGGATAGGAAGTGACAGCCAAGAATCCAGCATTGAATTGTTTCATGAATTCCGCTTTGATCTTCTCTGACATGTCGGGTCTCATGCGACGGACTTTTTGTTTCACTGGTGGACAGTCTTCTCTTATGGGTAGACGATGTACCACGATGTCTGTATCAAGTCCAGGCATGTCTTCGTATGACCAGGAAAAGATCTCAACATAATCATGCAATAGCTGAATTAGACGCTCCTTGACACTCGGCTCTAGATTGGCACCCACCTTGATTTCCTTTTTATCTTCCTCGGTACCCAAGTTGATTGTATCCAACAGTTCCTCTTGAGGATGAATAGCTCTTTCCTCTTGTTGTAGTAGTCTGGCCAATTCCCCGGGTACTTCACAATCTTCCTCACCTTCTTCTTCGGCTTGGTAGATTAGATCTTCAGAGTCACTAAAGGCCATAGCAATATCGTTACCCATGGGATCCGGAATGGAGGGGTACCTGCATTTGTAAGTGTGGGTGTGTGTAAGGGTATAGCCATCTTTAAACAATAAAATGTAAAAGAAAGACAATGAGCACAAAAGGTTTGTATGTGAAAAAAAACATCCATGATTCATTGAATGTCATATGAAGATGAAATAAAAACCCTTACAAATGGACCATTGTACCTCGGGTAAGACACAAGGTTTTTAATGTGTGAATTGTTTGTGAATATTACAAGTCCAACAGAAATGTAAAAGATAAATTACTGAGAGATGAAAGTTACTGGGACAAAGTCTCTGGCTTCCCAATTGCGAATTCCTCCGTTGACAGTAGGAAATATCCAATCCTTCAAGCTGCCATCTTCTTCACCATCTTCCACTGCGTTGACCTCTTGGTTGCTAATCTTCAGAGGTGGCCCTACAGCACGGGCACGGCGCACAACCTTCTGAGCTTTTGAAGTAAATCCTAAGCCAAACTTGTCAGATTTATACGAAATGTCTGGAAGCTTCCCCCAGATGGTGCATCCACCCTCCTCTATTACTGTCTTGGCGTCCTTTAGAGATGAGATCCGAAGCGGAGGTCTTGTGATCTTGGGGATTTGGGATACCATCTTGGTTACTGCTACCTCTTGAGAGACTTCTTCGAAATGTTGAAAAGGAGTTTCAATGAACTCGCCGTCCAACTCTACATACCAGAAAGAATTGAGGTGGCTAATCATATACTCTTCCTCTCCGTGGACAGTGATAATATTTCCATGGACCGGGTACTTCATAATTTGGTGTAGTGTAGAGGTGACAGCACCAGCATTATGGATCCAGGGCCGTCCTAGCAGACAGGAGTAAGAGGGGTGGATTTCCATTACATAGAAAGTTGAGTTGAAAGTCTGAGTTCCCACTTTTATGGGGATGTCCACCTCCCCGTGGACCATCCTCTTTGAGCCATCAAATGCTCTTACGACTATGTTACTGGGTTTCAATGTCAATCCTTCGCAATCTAGTCTGTCGAGAGCTTTCTTCGGTTAGGCGTTCAAAGATGAGCCAGTGTCCACCAAGACATGGGCCAGAGTTGTTCCTTTACACTCCACAGAGACATGTAGTGCCTCGTTGTGCTTTCTCCCTTTTGGTGTCAAATCAGCATCAGAGAAGCCTAGGCCGTTATCAACTGTCAGACTGGCCACACAATCTTGGAATTGGTCAGCAGATGTCTCTTGTGGCACATGGTCTGTCTTCAGAAACTTCACCAGAGCTTTCGCATGTGCCTCAGAACACAACAACAAGGCTAACATGGAGATCTTGGAGGGAGTTTTCACCAGATGTTCAACCACGTCATAGTCAGTCTTCTTTATTATCCTCAGGATCTCCTCCATTTCCTTCTTGGAGGTTTCGGGGATAGTCAGTGGTTGAGCCTTCGCCCGGACAGGCTCTTCTTGAATACCTTTTCCTCGAATTTCAGCCGCAGAAGTATTGGTAGGGATAACAGCAGGGCTTGTGTCGTCTTTTCCAGTAGGAGCACTTGCAGATATGATTATTGGTATGGAGGTAACCTTTGGAACAGCCACGGGTCCAAAAACTGCCTTTGGATGGGCAATTTATGGAGAGAAGATTCTACCGCTACGGGTAATCTTACTGGTTCCGGCAATATTGCCAATGTCAGAGTCTTCTTCTTCGGAGCTTACTTCTTCGGCGGCAAGCCCATCTTGTTTAATACCATGGTAGTAGATGTCTCCACCGTAATTCCATGGTACTGTTATGTCTGATTCATACGGGACTGGCCCGAGCATTGTGATTATAAGAGGAGTAGTCTTTGGAACTAATGTAATCCTAACGGGTTTTTTGGGGACCCTGGAAGGATTGGCGGAGATGGTTATGATTGAAACATCTTCAATAGGAACAGGTGAAACAGGAGCATTTTCAAATAGAATCTCTTGGTTGTCTATCAAGCGTTGAATACATGTCTTCAACAGAGGGAAAATAATTGATGAGGATAAGCAAAGATGGCAGTCTTCATTACAACCTGGGAATACACCAGCTTTTAACAAATTTATCTTAACGATTGGGAGCAGAGTCAAGAGTTCATCCACTGTGGTAACAAACAAATCTTCTTCAATAGCATTGGTGTTGTGACCATGCCTAGGCATAGGAGCAGAAATGACATTTGGTTTCTCGGGCGCCTCAAACTCAATCTCTTTTGCATCTATAAGGTCTTGAATTTTGTTTTTCAAAGCCCAACAATTGTTAGTGTTGTGACCCGGACTTTCGGAATGATATGCGCATCTGGCGTTTGGATGATAATGAGGGGATGCCGTGTTAGGATTCTTTGGAGATTCTTTTAAAGTTGCTAGATTAGATTTTAGAAGATGTGGTAAAACCAGGGCTAGAGTCATATTAATTCTGGTGAATTGCCGGACTGGCCTTTCCACCCTCGGTTGATTACTCCTTGGTTGATCAGATGTAAGCTTTGGGATCATAATGGTCCCTACCATTGGTCGGCGATCAGATCTCCCTTGGTTCCTTTGTGGATAAACAGCAGATACCTCCTTCTTCCCAATGAAGGGTTTCTTCACAGCTGTAGAGGCATACGAATCCTTCTGAATCTTTCCACTTTTTATGCTAGCTTCCACCCTCTCTCCGGTTAGTATTAACTCAGTAAACCTAGCAGATGAGCTCCCAATCAAATGGTTGAAGAAAGGGCCCGATAGAGTGCCTAGGAACATATCCACCAACTCCCTTTTATAAAGAGGGGGTTGCACTCTCCCAGCTAGATCTCTCCATTTCTACGCGTAATCTTTGAAACCCTCATTTGAAACCATAGCTATACTCTGAAGTTGAGTACGGGTAGGTGCCAAATCTGCATTATACTGGTATTATTTATAGAAATTTGTGGCAAGATCTTCCTAGTTGTGGACGTCGGCCCTTTCTAATTGGTAAAACCAATCGAGTTATGTTCAGGATAAACTATCTTGGAAAAATTGGACCCACAAGTCTTTATCGGAAGAGTGCGACTGAATCTTTCTCACGTATGATCGGAGGTGCATTTTAGGACATGACACCCCATCATATTTTGTAAACAACGGCACTTTGAACTTTGGTGGGATCACAATTCCTGACACTAGCCCCAATTCTTCAAAGTTTAGACCTGGTACCCTTTGTATTTCCATAGCTCTCAAACGCTCCTCAAGATGTTTGTACTTATCATCAGCCGGAGGGTACTGTTCCTCAGAGTAGTCATCCTCTTCTTCCTCCTCTTCAGATTCTGACGGAACTGCTGTTTCTTTTCCTTTCCCTTCATCCGATGTTGCTACGAAATTCAAGGTTGTCCTAGTTTGCCCTTGAAACCTTCTCCCCATGATTACAACACCAGTTGGTTTCTTCTCTTTCTTCTTTTTCCCCTTTGCCAACAGAGTCTTCAGCTCCTCTTGTCCTTTGGCCAGGGTTGTGAGTAACTGTTGAAACTGCATGTTTTGAGCTTGAAGATCTTTGACTGTCTGTTCGAGATCCATCTTACTGAAATAAACAGTAGAGAGATGAGGAAACTTGTTGCAAAAGACATGTTTATGTTATGATGAATGATATGTGCATATGTAATGTTTTCAAGGATTTTAAAAGATTCAAGCTCATTTTAAACAAAAGAGAAACACACGTTATATTAATAAGATAGAGTTTGAGTACATCAATGCCCCTTAGGTAGAATAATACAACACTCTATGATAAAAAAGTAGTGCACATCCTCTTTGGTGCTATGTAGGTATTTAGAGTCTGCTCCTCATGAAGTAGCCTAGTGAGTTCCAAAACCTTCTTCTCGATTGCGTAGAATTGGGCTTCGAAAGTATCTCGCTCTCCTTTGAGTTGTATCCAATACCTTTGTATGTCTTCAAGATATGTGGGCATGTCAGGATGTAGGATAGTGTGTGGAACTTCTCCTTCCTTAACAGGCTCAATAATCACCGGGATAATGGAAGGATAAGGCATCATAAGACTTTGAGCGCGAGTTCGTACCCACTTGAGGTAAGGCTCAAGAGGGATGGAATTCTTGTGTCCCAAAGTCTTGCTATCCACCTTGTTTAGCATCCTCCATGCTCGGATGAATCTCTGGCGAAGACCTTGATCGTTGTTGTCGTAGTCGAATACCAAGCCTTGAATCAGCATATCATGTGGGCCATCCCTTCGGGCATAACCAAACTGTCTTAGAGCCAAGCATGGGTTGTAGGTGATGCCTCCCCTGATTCCAAGTAGAGGGACATTAGGGAATTCCCCACAATGGTCAACAATGATAACATTCTCTTTAGATCGAGAGCACCAATGAATATCTGAATGTTTGAGCGTCATTAACCTTTGTGACCACCTTAATCCTTGCTCATTCTTTAAGACTGACTGAGGAAGATGAGAAATAAACCATCTTTCCAGGAGGGGAGTGCAACGCATAAGGACACCTCTTTTCCTCATTGTACGAGTGTGAAAAGAGTGCAGGATATCCCCTAGTAATGTAGGCACCGGATTACGTGACATGAAGATTTTGACGGCACTCACATCTATGAGTTGGTCAGGATTGGGGAACAAGACCATCCCATAGATAAGAAGAGCCACAATTTCTTCAAATGCTTGCAAGTCTAAGGAATTCCAACAGCTTTGAGCCTTTTCAAACAGAAACTTTGCTAAGAAGCCTTTGACACCACTTCTAGTTTCCCAATGAGTTGTGACATCAGATGAGTGCAAGTGCAGAGCTTGAGGAATCTCTTTTGGCTTTGGATCTATTTCCGTACCGTTTAAAGGTAGTTGATTGAGAATGGGAATCCTCAAGAGTTGAGAGAATTCTTCCAAAGTGGGCACAAGTTGATAGTCGGGAAATGTGAAGCAATGATGCAAAGGATCAAAGAACTGGAAAAGCACATTCATCATATCCTCCTCTGTGTTGGAGGTGACCAAGTTGAGTAGATGACCATGCCTCTCGGTGAATGGAGAATTCTCAGGGATCCTTGAAGCTAGCTCCTTGAGTTATAGAGGAATTCTTACAATATTGATTTGGATAGTTTTCCTGCGAAGTGAATCCATATCCTACAAAACAAGAACAAACATGAATCTCCAAAATCCTTGAAATGGTTAGTGGATGCATATGATGCTCATGATGTCCATGATGTTATGTACAAGCATGTATATACAAGCAAAACAAACAAGTTCTTAGTTTTGGCTTGCATGGGGTTTTATAGGTAAGTACCCTCTTGAAGTTTAGTTGGCTCAACCTGTCCTAATAATAGTAACTGGGTTCTAAGGAGCTCAATATCACTGGATTGTTTCCTTGGTCATTGTTTCAGCTTAAGCCTCTTTAATGGCGACCGAAATATCCCAACCAACCCTCAATGAGTGTAGTATCGAGTATCTACCAACTTCGGACTTCACCAAAGCCGGTCATCTCACTACATCCTAAAGGCCAAGTTGGTCAAGTAAACGGTTCTAGAAGTTCATTAGTGCTTCATGACATCACTCAGTGGCCCTGTATTCTCTTTGATTGACTCAAAGGCTACTGGTACCCACAAATATGTCACACTAACATAGTTATCGCTTAGACAATGTCAGTATACCCCGCACAGTTTCCACAACATATTGCTATTTACCTATAATGTTTCCCAAATCCGGGTGGAGGATTCAAAACCAAACAAAGAACCATAATGTAAAGCAAGCAAGTCAAACAATGTAAGCAAATAAATGTGATATAGTCCTAAGGTAACCCCACTTTCATTATTACTCCCCAGCAGAGTCGCCAGTTCTGTGATACGGTAGGAGAACTGACTTGAGGGTTTTGCGTTTTATCGCAAATGTTGCGGTTAGCAAGAGTCGCCGCCGACTTTTCTTTTATCCAAAAGGAAAGGTGAAAAAGCACAGGAAAGACCTTTGAGATTGTTTCTTGAGTTCGGGGGATAGATTATGAAAAGGGAAGGTATTAGCACCCTTTTCATCCATGGTTTTCCTTGGGCTCTTAGTTACTTGCTAGATCAACTTGCTTTTTTTGTTTGAAAATGTGCTTGGTGTGGTTTTGAAAGTATTTTATAAAAGAGGTAATTAGTTTAGGCAATCTTTGTAATGATTCTCGTTCGTAAGAATGTATACAAAGATGTTTGTCTTTTTTGAAAATGTTTTCAATGTTTGTAAGATGTGTGTGTTTGTTTTGAAAAATAGCAAGGATAGTTGTTTTGAAATAGAGCAAGTAACTAGAAGTAATCTACCTACTCAAATGTCTTTCTTGTACATTTTCTATTCCTTTGACATTGTTGTCTTACCATTAATTTGGTAAGCAACCCTATCTTTGGATGTAAATGGGACGGGCGTGGGTCATCGTATAACCATGATTAGCAATGTTTGCAAAGTATCTTAGCATTTATTGAGGAACCAAGATCATTTTTTTGTAAGGCAACCTTGCATAGCGTCATCGAGGGACTATGATCTTATATTTGTTTGTTTTGCCAAGATACTTTGCATGCGTAATATGGCCATTTTTGTTTTAGGAAACCAAGTGGAGAAACCCTAAGTATGCTTGTGTGCAAGTGTATAATTTGCATGCTTTAATTTTATCTTGTATTTAGGGTTTTATATTTTGCTTTGTTTTTGATCTTATCATACAAACCCTAATTTACTAATCATGGCATGTAAAGCGGTAAATTGCGTAATGTAAATATTACTAAGCTATTACAACAATTTATGGGAGGGGGAATACAAATTTGAATGGGGGTTTTCAAGAATATAAAACTAAATAAATTATTACAACTAAATCGAATTTGTACGAATATTAGAATAAATAATATATAATATTTAGAGATGCAATAATGTACATGTAAGAAAAGATTTTTGTCTTGTTTTTATGTAAAAGAAATTTTAATCTAAACCTAAAAATATAAGGAAAAGAAATTAATTTTTAAAAGGGAGGCTTAACCCTAATTACTATTTTAAAAGAAAATAAAGTTCTTATATACTATTTTTTATGTATTTTTGTATTAAAACAATAAATAATATTGTATAAAAAATATAAAGTTTTTTATATATGCAAAAATAAATATTTATAAGTATGGAATGCAAAATAAATTAAACTAAACATGTTTTAATTATATTTTACAAGTTTATTAAGAAAATATATGATATATATTAAAAATAAAATATATTCTTATGTGAAAAATAAACTAAAATAATATAAAGATGCAATATTATGAAATTTATTTTTTTTTGGATTTTTATACATTAAAGAAAATATTAATGAAAACAAAAATAAACTAAATAAAAATGTATGGGAAATAATGGGTCAGGGGGGTATAGTAAGCAGGCTAGAGACAACATGTTAGCAAAAAGAACTATGGCCCAAGTATGGAGGCCCATCATGCAAAAAGATAACAAAGCTGAAAAAATGGAAAAATATGGAAAACAAAAGTAGCGCCCAGGTTCGAACCCAGGACATGGGTCTCACCAGCGCGCTACTTTGCCACTGGGGTGGCTATACATCCATTGTCTTAAGTGAAATGAAAATAACATAACACGAACAAGGCCCTTGCCCTGTACTTCATCTTCTTCCCCAAGCTTGGCCAGATGTCATGTAACTCTCTCATTCTTCCATGAAAATGAAAACTCATAACATGAAAGTTGTAGTATTTGATCTCACGATCTAACCATATAAGTTATGTAAGCTAACAATCAAAGATTAGAAAGAATTTTAAAAGCCCTAAATTTAAACCTAATTTTTTCAGAAACTTCAGGTTCTAAATTCGCTCAACTCAAGCCAAATAAATGTAAGATAAAAATATGTACAGCTTTGTTGCAATGAGGACTACACTATTTATTCACAAATCGTGGCCAATGGTTGCCGGTACAAGGAGATAGAAGTTGAGATTTTACCTCTTTCAGTTGAAATCGTGGATGGAACTAGAGTGAGTTTGATGGAGTCCTGATGCTTGCTTGAGCTTCCTTGAACCTCCCTGAAGATATTCCAACCCTTGCCTTGCCTTGCCTTGGTGGGATGAAGGTATGGATTGGTTAGATATCAAGTAGGTAAGATGTTTTGATGATCAAGACTTGAAACGCACGAGCCAAATGAGAGATTGGTATGCTTATGCAAAAACTGCAAGTCTTGACAGTTTTATGGTGTTTTTGAGCTTGAGAGTGTTTCATCCTTCAAGTAATCGTGTCTTGTGTTGTGTTATGTTTGTATATTAGTATGGAATTGGTTTCATGTCAACCCTCCAACAGATGTGCCAGTTTTCACCTTTTTGCAACCTTTCTTGCTTTTGAAGTAAAGTGAAGGGACAAGGCTTACCATGCTTGTACTGGATTTCTTAGGGTTGGTATGAACTTGTACAATTTGCTTTAGGCCTGCAATACTTGTATGTACAATGGAGATAGGTTCAATTCTCAAGAATTGGAAAGTGGCAAAAGTTGAGCTTTTTCAAAATGGCAATGGTCACTTTATGCCATTTATGGAATTACAGCTTGGGTAATGGCTCTAGGGCTTGGATCAAAGCTTTGTCAACTGAGTATGCATTAAATTAAGGAGTAATAAACAATTTTGGGACCTGTAAAGCATGGATTAGGCAGCATAGGTGCTGATTGGAACTTTGTTCTTCATGAAATAGCTTGGACAAAAAGTGAGAAATTGTCAACTTCATCTCTTCGATTCTCTCTACTCAAAAATGATCTTGAGGAGTTCTTGGACATTTTGGAAATATTGAAATGTGATCTATAACTCATATTTGAAATTAATTTCAAGATACCTCTTGGAACTAGGTGAAAAATTGCCATGAAGTTGGGTCCAAAACCTGCCTAAATTAGGGCAAAATTTCACTAAGTTATTTAGTTCATGAGCATGTATTCATAAATTTATATCTTGAGATCCAAGAATCTTTAGAGAAAAGTGTGTGAAGAAAAGTTGTAGATTTCATGGAGGTCTACAACTTTCATTTTTGGAACTTTCTTTGAATCATTATGCATCATGGTGAAAAAATGGCCTAAAGTTGAGAAAAAATAAGAAATTTTCTATACTTAAAAATTTTCTAAGTTAAGAAAAATTTCAAATTTAAACCCTAATCTTCAAACTTGGATTTCTTGATGAACAAGTTTCACATTTTGACATGTTTTGATGAATTGTGAGCCTTGGCACTTGATTTTGACCAAAAAGTCAAAGTTTGACTTTTCAGTGTATAGTTGACTTTTGATCAGTTGACTACAAATTTCATCTGTCAATCCAATGAAATTGAAATGTTTTGAGCCATGCTATTAGGTCAAGATGATTAAATTGAATCCTTGAAATCATGCTTCAAACCATTTGATCATTTTCTAGGTCAAAAATCAGAAATTGCCCTTTCTCAATCAAAACCCTAACTTTGACCATTTTGCCCTTTTGATGATTTGATCAAGTTTATTGAGGAATTGTCGCCCAAACTTGATCAAATGATACATATAAGCTTAAAATGTTGATGTGGATCAATAATTATGAATTTTGACTGTAAATTAGCCATTGTTGACTTTTCCCCCAATACAACAGATTTTTAGGTCAACTATCCAATTGTCTGATCAAAAGTGTGGTTCAAGGCTTGAAACTTGTCCTGAGTGATCTTATGGATCCATAATGATGTTTGAAAGTCACATGAAGCATTGATAGTCCAAAAATCCTTGTGCAACCTCAAACTCTAATTTTGGGTCATCAGATCAAGATGATATGCCTTGAGCTGACCAAATACTAATCCAGTCTTGAGTCAAAGGAATCTTGTGAGAAAAGTCTTGATAAATGAGAGGGAAAATTTTGGGGTACAACAATGTTGGTTCAGGAAGTTTTAATGACAAACTTGAATTCTTTTCCACTGTGTTAATAAAGTTGAAATTGAGAGCTATGTTGAAAAGTGTTGTTGGGTCATCATAAAAATGTGTTATGTATCATGTCCTCTTGAAGTACTCGGAAGTCTTGTCACAAAATCCACTCTGGAACATCTAACAGTTTCACTAATCCAACATGCTTCTGATGTTCGACAATTTAATTCTAACAATTCAAACACGCATACACAAACTTCACTACGTCGCGTTTTAATCCAGGTCACCAAAATAACTTCTTCAAATCTTGGTACATTTTAGTAGCTCCCAGATGGATACTCAAACTATTTCTATGACTTCCTTCTAGAATCATATTTTTCAACTCAGAGTCTTCAAGAATACTAATTTTTTCTCTGAACCTTAACACACCTTACACATCCACTTTAAAATCACTGTCTTCAGACTGATTATTTCCAACCATCACGTCCACCAACTTTACATCCAACTTCTGAGCTTCTCTAATTTTATCTAGAAAATCATTGCTAATCTTTAACATTCTCAACATCGCACTTTGTGGTGTCAACTTGTAGACTAAGCTCATATATTTGAATTACTCAATCAATTCTAGCTCTCTAACCATCATAATAGACATATGCAAAGATTTCTGACTCAAGGCATTCGCTACAACATTAGCTTTACCTGGATGGTAATTCAATCCAAAGTCATAATCTTTTAACAGCTCTAACCATCTTCATTGCCTCATATTCAATTCCTTCTGATCAAACAAGTACTTCAAACATTTGTGAACACTAAACACTTTAAACCTGGAGCCAAGAGGTAATGCCTCTAAATCTTTAACAAAAACACCACAACAACATCATAGAAACTTCATAGAAACATCATAACAAACGAGAAACTTCCTATAACAGGTTCATTAATCATACAATACAGTCACATGGTAACTCCCTAAACGACCAGAGCATAGAAAACGGGCAACTTCAATAACGAATCACGAACATCAACGTACAACAGTCATAAATAAAACTGAATCTCACATAACAATCATCATCAATCCCATTATAAGGTTGGAACCCCACTCTTACCTGAATTGAAGTTCGCTCTACAAAGCTTATAGCAGACAACCTTGCCTTGCTCTGCTCGGCAACCGTGCAACTTTGCTCGACAACTATGAAACCTTGCTCCTCTTCTGCGCAACTTTCACGGTCAGCACACAAAACTCTTATTCTAACAAATAAATCAAATCTTTGTGTCATCTTAACCTTATTCCATTAATCCTATTGGTCTTATCCTACACGCCCCCACTTTACTCCTTCCAACCAATAACATAAGCCCAACACCATTATTCCATTAATTCCAACATTATTATTCTTATTAATCAACTAATTAATTAATTAATAATAATATAACAACTTATACCAACAATTCTCAACATCTCATAACTTTTCAACAAAAAATTCAAAAATAATTTAATTAAATAATTAATTAAATAACAGGCGTTACAACTCTCCCCCACTTAGAATATTTTCGTCCTAAAAAATTTACCTTATTCGAACAAATCAAGATAGGAGTCCCGCATCTTGCTTTCCAACTCCCATGTCATGCTTTCTCCGGCAGTTCCTAACCAGACTACTTTCACCAAAGCAGTCTCCTTGTCTCTTAGAGTCTTCATTTCATGATCCGTGATTCGTACATACATTATCTCCACAGTGAGATCATCCCTTGCTTGTACATCATCCATATGAATCACATGAGATGGATCTGAAATATACTTCCGGAGTTGTGACACATGAAACACATCGTGCAAATTCGAAAGATTAGGCGTTATAGCCACTCTATAAGCAACATTTCCAACTCTGTCCAAAATCTGATACGGACCAATAAAATGAGGAGTGAGCTTCTTATAATCCAATGCTCTCTCAACACGAGTCACAGGGGTAACTCTCAGAAACACATGGTTACCTGCTTCAAATTCTAAATCTTTCCTTCTCATGTCATGATAACTCTTCTGTCTACTTTGGGAAGCTTTCATCTTTTCTCGAATCAACTTCACCTTCTGAGTAGTCTCTCGAACAATTTCAGGTCCAAGTACTACGCTTTTTCCAGATTTATGCCAACATAAAGGAGTTCTACATCTCCGACCATACAACTCTTCAAAAGGTTCCATTCCAATACTAGAATGGTAATTGTTATTATAATTGAACTCTATTAATGGAAGATAAGTGTGACACGATGGCAGAACCGACTATTTAACGCTGGTTTGCGTTTTGCGTTTTATGTTTGCAAAATTTCGCATTAAGCAAGAGTTTCCACCGACTTTTATTTCATCCAACCGGAAAGGAAAAAAGTACAGAAAAAAAATCCTTTTTTGAGATATTTTGAGTACGGGGGGTAGATTATAGAAAGGGAAGGTATTAGCACCCCTTCTATCCATGGTTTTCCATGGGCTCTTAGGTACTTGCTCATATTTTTAAAATTGCTTGTGTATGTGCTTTGTTTTTGAAAAGTTTTGACTTCGTGATAACCCTTGTATCAGTCCTCAAAGGTGTGACGAAGTTGTTTTGAAAATTGTTTTGCAATGTGTAAGTGCGAAAAGTTTGACTTGAGCAAGTACCTACTAGCATCTACCTACTCGAAAAAATATCGTTTCTAATCTTGTTTCCTTTAGATAGCGATATCCTACTATTGAGAAGTAAGTAACATCGTCATTGGAGTTGTAAGGGTCAATTCGAAAAGGGACGTACGATCACTAAAGCAATGTTAGGACACCTTAGTAATAACCCTAGAGTCTTAAGATTGTATTCGAGGCAACATTTCTGAGGCAACAGTTCCGAGGCAACGTTTGATCTTTTTAGACAGGAGGGTAACCACTAAGACACCCTATAATTAATGATCTATTATTGAAGGCAACCGTAGTGAGAGTATACCCTAAGAGTGATATGTGCGAGTGATTTGTTTTCAATCATTTAGTCTTTGCACATTAGGGTTTTCTAACTGGATTAAGTTGTCATGCATTCTTGTCATACAATCCTATTAGCATACATCTAAACAGTCAAATATTTATGAGAATTAAAAAAAACGAGAAAGTAAATCTATGTTATTACAAGGCTTCGAGGGGGTAATTAATTTACATAGCCAAAAAAACCAGGAAAAGGAAGCGATAAATAAAAGCCCTAGATTAAACTATTACAAACCACGAACAGTTACAACAATATCGTAAAAAGAATAACGCGTGTGCGATGAATCGAATACGAGAGAACCAGGGTTTTGACCCTTGCCTAAACCTAATCGCGAATGGTAAAAAGTTTTGGTCATGTTTTGCAATTTAAGAAAATAGAGAGATCATTATATTAAAAAAAAAAGAATAGCCTAATTCTAATTAATTTTAATATAAGAAAAATAAATTAATTTATTCTAAACCTATTTTTTTGTATTTTTATTTATTTGAGAAAAAAGAGAAAAATAAAATCAAAAGTTAACCTAATTTCTACTTTTTATTTATGAAAAAAAACAAATTACAATTTCTCTAAGTTAAAACCTAAATTAAATTAATTTTGATAAATAAAAAAAACTAATCTTAATTTTGTGAGTTATTGATTTTATATTTTTTTTTGAAAAAATAAATTAATTTGCCAATTAAATAAATAATGGAAAATAAAGAATAAAAAAAGTAGAGAAAAAGAAATAAAGAAAAGTTAGTAAATGGGCCTGTATTAGCAATTGGGGGGGTGTTGTGGAATTCTGAGCCCAAAAGATCCTGACCCTTTTGACTTTGCTTGATCCGGTGTGCACGTTTGACTGGGGCGCATGGTGGTCCTCCAATGGTGGTGTGTTGATCTGGGGCGCATGGTGGATTGGATGGTCAGATCCTGATGGTGTATGATGAACATCTTGGTTTGCAAAGCGCTGGATCGCTTGTGGAAAAATATCATGAAATAAAGGTTTGGACCTGGGGATCGAACCCAGGTCCTTAGGCATTTTCCAAGGCACACTTACCATCTGCGCTGCATGTGCTATTTGTATATATGATAAAAACAAAAGGTAATATATGGATAACAATGAAAAGCGCGCTAAATTCAAATGGCCCAACCAAGGGATGACACGCATCATAGTCTACCTCCCAACCGTCGTTTTAGGTAAAGAAACTTTTACCTACATACACTGGTTGTAGGTATATCCATGTCCATCTCCAAAATCGTGTACGCTCAAGATAAATGGCCATGGCTAGTACCATTCTACTCGTTTCATCCTCACGAGTCTCATGGTACCAGAATCAATGCCCAATTTTGCCTATCCTGCAAAGCCCTAATAAAGAACACAAAACCCTAGCTATGACAACTTCCTGTACAGGCGTTAGAAATGCAATTAAATGGTAACAATAGTTTGAAAACTCAATGACAAACACGAATATATCATCAAAATATGAAATGGATGAGTAAATCAATGAAATCGAATTTGAATTTGGAAGCAAGTCGTGATACCTATAAATTACAATTCCAGACGTGAAACGACTTGCTATTGATTGGAATCTGTTCCTGGGACCTCCAGCAATCGATTGGCAAAGGAAAGCTGGCACGATTTTGTCTCTAGTATGGAAATTGGATCGACACTTTTCTTGAGTTTTTTTTAGTTGTGTTCTTGCTCTGCACGACTGCTTAACCTTTATGCTTGCTTTGGAAATGTTTAATATATATTAGAGAATGCATTAGGGTTGTAAAACTGATCACATCTTTGGAAGTTTTTCAAGATTTGATTTTGTTTTCATGGCATATGTAAACCTTCCAAATTTGGCCAAATCATGCTCTTTTTATTCCAATTACCATTGATTCGATTTGATCTTGCAAGCTCATCAAATCTTGGTTGCTAACCTGTCAAAAAACCAATCAAATCAAATCTTTGATAATTTTCATCATTTATTTGATTTAATTCAATTTTTAATTAATGAAAAATCAAAATAAATTGAAAAATGAAGCAAACAAATTATGGGTCAGTATATGAGTCGTGAACCACATTATAATTGAGGTGCAAGCATAAAAAGTTGGGCCCATTTAGCAAAAAATGCAAATTTGAGCACATTTGACTTTTGGCAATTTTGCAAAAAAGGTCAACTTTGACAATGCATAACTCTCTCAATTTTGACCCTTGGATGGTGTTCTTTGACTTTTTAGAAAGCTTAGGATGTCCTCTAAGCAACCCTTTTGGTATCATCTCAATTTATTCTTCCATGCTCATGTATGAAGCTTTGACCCAAAAGGTGTTTTTTGTTGACTTTTCAAAATGACCTATAATGTCAAAATTCATATCTTTTTGTGAGTGCATATTTTGAACTTGGGAGCTGAGGATGAATTGTAGGGAATTTCATCCTCTTAAAAATGAGATTTGGATAGGTCATTTCTAATAAAGTATGAAAAAGTTATGCTTGGTCAAAGTTGAGTTGACTTTTCCTATAAAACCCTAATTTAGCAACTTTTGGGTTTTGATGAATTGTGAGCAATCCTTGATGAATCATGATCAACCCTTGATAAAAAATGATGAATAATACTTCAAAATGAGGATGTTTGACCAAAAATCTTGAAGTTTGACTGTATGTGGGCCATAGTTGACTTTTGCCCTAGCACAGTCGATTTTCAGGCCTTTGAGCAATTGACTGAGCAAACTTCCTCTGCAAGGCTTGAAACTTGACATGGATGATCTTGTGAATATATTATGACAATGGTGAGCATTTTGGATCCTTTGGACTCAAGCATCTTGATGAAAAATGAAACCCTAATTTGAAGTAGACTGCTTTAGGAGAGAGTTTGTCTGGTCAACCCTTGGACTTCCTTGAGCAATTTGAGGACCTCACTTGAAATGTATTGAGAAATATGGGAGGGAATATTTTGGGGTACAACAGCTTCCCCTGTTCAATCTTCTTAAACCTGAGGATGTAGATTGGCTTGTCTGCCTTTCGTGATCTGAAGGTGGAAGATGATTGAACACTAGAGTGCCCAGAAATTTGCACTCATATGAAGTGACATTTGATTTGCGGTATCAGGAATGGGCTTATAGATGCCATTTTGAAGTTGAGGATTGAAGATTGTCGGGGATGGGTTTAAAGATACCATCCGAAGAGGTGTCGGTCGCATAAGAGATTCCTTTGCAAGAAACCGCATGCCTGCTATCGAGGGGGACATCGCTGGGGAATGCGAGTTTTTGTCTTGAGAGAAATAGGGTTTTAGGAGCTTCAGTTGTCCATTACTCTACTGGAGTAATTCCGGTTTGGGGAAGCGGAAGTGAACTGTGTGTTTGGTCGGGGTATATGCTACATCGCGACTTACCGGGGAGATGCGAAACCAATCGTGTTCGATCGGGTCCCGGTCTTACAGTGTTGTGGACTGCTGTCTGGGGATAAGAGAGGAAGAACCCAGATAGTAATGTTATGAGAAGGAACCTGGATAGTAGGGTTACTTCGGTATGAAATCCTGGATAGTAGGGCTGTGAGAAGGAACCTGGATGGTAGGGTTACTTCGATCTGAAAGCCTGGATAATAGGGCTGTAAGAAGGAACCTGGATGGTAGGGTTACTTTGATATGAAAGTCTGGATGGTAGGGCTGTAAGAAGGAACCTGGATAGTAGGGTTACTTCGACATGAAAGCATGGATAGTAGGGTTGTAAGAAGGAACCTATATGGTAGGGTTACTTCGATATGAAAGCCTGGATAATAGGGATGTAAGAAGGAACCTGGATGGTAGGGTTACTTCGATATGAAAGCCTGGATGGTAGGATTGTGAGAAGGAACCTGGATAGTAGGGTTACTTCGAAATGAAAGCCTAGATAGTAGGGCTGTAAGAAGGAACCTGGATGGTAGGGTTACTTCGATATGAAAGCCTGGATGGTAGGGCTTTGAGAAGGAACCTGGATAGTAGGGTTACTTCGACATGAAAGCCTGGATAGTAGGGCTATAAGAAGGAACCTGGATGGTAGGGTTACTTCGATATGAAAGCCTAGATAATAGGGCTGTAAGAAGGAACCTGGATGGTAGGGTTACTTCGACATGAAAGCCTGGATGGTAGGGTTGTGAGAAGGAACCTGGATAGTAGGGTTACTTAGATATGAAAGCCTGGATAATAGGGCTGTAAGAAGGAACCTGGATGGTAGGGTTACTTCGATATGAAAGCCTGGATGGTAGGGTTGTGAGAAGGAACCTGGATAGTAGGGTTAGTTCGATACGAGAGCCTGGGTAGTAGGGTTGTGAGAACCTGGATGAGGTTGCATTTATTGCCGATGATTACTCTGTTTAGCTTCGAGTGTTGATTGTGTACCTGCTGGAAATTGTTGATAATAATTGTCTTTCCTGAAAGAAATGCAGGGTTAGTTATGTGTGATGCATGAGATGCATTGTATGATGACGTTCTCAAAATAAATGAGACTATGTGTGATACGGTGGCAGAACCGGACTATT